>CALYLW010002260.1:90598-118274 GCA_944989445.1 Ampullaceana balthica | reverse complement strand
TACTACAAGATTTAAGCTAACTTTGGAGTCTACAGATGCAAACCAATTGTAAGTTTCAATCGATCCCTTTGTCAGAAACGTAACTGACAGCTTTTTAGATAGTGAAACGCATATTAAATGGCTGTTTTTTTTTAAATTTCAAGATTAAATCAAAGGACATTTTATTGATAATTTTAAAGAAAAACTTAATTCATTGATCAGGCGGTATAAGAAAAGTTCAAAATCGATCTAATGCTAGATACAGGAGGGCGAAGGGTATTGCATGTACTGTGAGACACCATCTAAAAATAATACAAGTTTAACATTTTTTTTTATTTTTATTTTTTTTTCTTCTACATAATTGCATAATGATTTATTGAAGAGATTAAAAAATTAAATATCGTTGAATGAAGACACCCACTTTTTTTTCTTCTAAAAAATCATTTTTTTCCTCATTGCGGTCGGCTCCAAAAAGAGTTTTCAGTTACAACATCAGGGCACTAGAGGATCACTTAGTCAGTTCTTTGGAATAAATCCACATTTCTTTATTGTTAATTTTACAATTAAAGCAAAGGACCCCCCAAAAAAATAATATTATCTTCTGTTAAGAGGTGGGCACGGCCCTAAAAGATACCAGTGACCTAAAAAAAATACCCCCCCACCCACCCTTCCCCGGCGGACTACAGTAAAAGGACCTACGTGAGAGATATCACACACCCGTGACCCCACAAACCAACGGCTGGTTCAGCCTTGCGTGCCAGATAGTGGCCGTGACCCGATCTAGAGAAGAATCGAATCAATAGCTACCACACAAAACAACAACCCTTATTGTCTGTGAACGATTTCGACTTGACTGAATCACAATAGTCGAGATGGCCGGTTGATCCGTCACGGGGAGTGAACTCATTATACGCACGAGACACTGGGCGCCGTGACGGACTTCCTGCAACAACCGCAGGCGGAAAAGACCATCACAGGACCCGAAACGGCAGATTATTTTTTTTTATTATATCGGTACTGATGGCAATCTCATCGTCCCCTACACCGGGTCATGGCTTAAGGCACCTACGAGACAGAGGGTCGTAAGCATCGCCCGACGTCAAGGTGTAACGTAAACAAAACAAAAGGTTTTATGAGGGTTTTCTGTAGGTTCATTTTATTATTAGGACCGGGTGGGGAAGGGCTACAAACAGCTAGGTAGCCAGCGACTACCACACAAAACAACAAGCATGTGGCCACTTTGTTGTTTATAACCCCCCCCACCCTCCCTAACAATAAAAGCTGTGATAGCGGCCGTAAAAATAGATCGGGGACAACGGCATTATAAAACTTTCGATGGACTTAACATATTATAAACTGCTTTACAATAATGACTTTAGTCATGGTTGTCGGTGAAGTCTCGAAACGGATGCTGAAAGAACGGCTAGTCAGATTTCTCGGATCACTTTGTATTAGTTTCCTAGAATGATTCCCTGTGTACGTTTTTAACACAAATACCTCCACAACATGTCTTTACACAATTCTTATTACGGGGTAAGCATTGAAGAAAGCGTAAAACATAGTCATAACTAAAATGTCAAAAATAAGATCGCTGTAATGAGCAATGTGCACACACCAAAGAAGTATGTGTGTTTAGAAACATGTTTTTCGACTACTTTATGAGATACATTTTTAAAATCTCTGAGCTCATTATATTATATATTACAGACGCTCCTTGTACTGCACTCATTCTAGACTTTTATATGCATTAGTGCCCATCAAAAATAAGATATTTGGATATGTCATCAGTGCCCATCACAAACAAGATGATATTTGGATATGTCATCAGTGCCCATCACAAACAAGATGATATTTGGATATGTCATCAGTGCCCAGCACAAACAAGATGATATTTGGATATGTCATCGGTGCCCATCACAAACAAGATGATATTTGGATATGTCATCAGTGCCCATCACAAAAAAGATGATATTTGGATATGTCATCAGTGCCCATCACAAACAAGATGATATTTGGCTATGTCATCAGTGCCCATCACAAACAAGATGATATTTGGCTATGTCATCAGTGCCCATCACAAACAAGATGATATTTGGATATGTCATCAGTGCCCATCACAAACAAGATGATATTTGGCTGTGTCATCTTCTAGTTCCTAGAAAATGTAAATTATGTTTCAGCACTCGATCATCCGCTAGCTTTATTTTTAAATCCCTTATATTAACTTCGCGGCCGTCTCTGTCGTCATCTCATCATCTCTCTCATCATCTCACCATCTCATGGGCGGGCGGAAAAACAAAAGTCGAAAATGACCCACTTCCCGTGATTCGATCGAGCTGAAATTTGGCACACTGACCCGTCTGACCTAACAATGCATCGTTTCAAAATTTCAGATCGATCGAACGTACCGTAATTAAATTAATGCATTTTTAGTTTATCCTTATATGAGGTATGTAATTTAAATTCACGGTTTGTTATTGTTTTTTTCCCACGTGAAATTTTGAGCTGACGCATTGAGGCGACCCAACGAAGCGATGGGGCGCTTTTGTTTACATTTTACGTGTCACTCTGAGCTCGGTCAAGCGAATCGGTGACCAGACTTTTCCCCTCTCCCCCCCACCCACCCCTCCCCCCCACTAGGGTTATGATGCAAAGTTGAGTTAAGACAGATTCAGTCTGTAAATGTTTGAAAATAATCAATACTGTTAGTTATGTCTCATATATAAGGGATTTATAGTCAAAAACTTTGTTTTTACGGGTTTGTTTTATTCACGGGATAAGCGCTAGTGGCAGTAAGCAAAAAGTCTCCTCCTCTGACCTCAAGTTGTCCTCTAAAGTTGTTGAACATCGAGGGCCATCTACCCGTAGTGTTCCGCTGTTGGTAGTCCAATTCGTCCAGGTCATTATTAGTCCAGTGAAGTAGTCATAACGATACTAGTAATGACGTCATAGTTAGTAATTTTAAACACTTGTATAATCGTTTTGGGTTGTAGAGTAATTCGACTTTGAGCTCGAAAGAACTGAATGTTGGCAAGCATATAAAGTGCTTGAATCTTTCAGATAACCGGAGAGGGAAACTTAACCTCATGCTTTCTTTCATAAGTCGCCGTTTGACGTGGTATTACGTCACATTCTTCTGACCATATGTACGAGGTAGGGGCGATCAGCTGCCATTTTGTATCACTTTCAACTCTGTCACAACGGTCAGGAGTGGTGAAGTGTTGTCAGAGACAAAAGGAAACACGACGAGATGGTGAAAAGTCACGCAGAGCACACAATCTGTTGGGGAAGTGACGTGTGAGTGCGAGGTGAGTTGTCGAACTTTTGGACGGTGACCCTCCTTGGTACAAACAATCTTTGATCAAACACCGCGAGTGGACCAAACACCTGTTCTTACAACAAACATATCAGATTGTCGAAGAATTAGTTCATTTTTTTCTGATAGTAAAAAAAAACAAACAACTGCGCCACCAGTTACAGTAACAACTGCGCCGGCAGATTTACAGTAACAAATTGTAGTAATTCAACAATCGTTACATCTTAAATGTCAAGGTTGTGATATGTTGGCAGAAGAAGATACATTAACATTTTTTTAAAAAAAAAGCCTTTTAACAAGGAAGAATAGAGGAATTGTGCAAACATATAGACAAACCCAGTTGCGTAGCTAGACCTTTTGCCACCCGGGGCGGTCTCCAATTTGCCGCCCTTCCTAAGTAGATACCATCATGGTTTTTATAAATTAATAAACATAAATAAATAATTGTAATTGAAACAAAGTAAAGGTGGCGAACATTTCTACCATTGAATGCCATATTTAAGTTAGCGGCAATAAAGGAGGCCAAATAAGATGGTATAGGCCTACCTATATATACATATTTTATAAAAATACAAGATACTTTTTGTTTTAAGGTTTACAAGAAAGTTACTGAGCTTGCAACAATGAGACAAACGTATTCCAAGTTTACACCAAAAAATTAAATTACCAATTAGTATGCTTTTATTTTGTATTTATAAATAAATGATTTAATTATAGTTTTTACAAACAAATTGTGTACATTAGTATGTAAACATATTATTTATACATTTATTTTCCTAACTTTCATAGTAGAAAAACCGTGTATTATGCTATCAAAATTTAAATAATTTCTTATATTTTGTTCTATGGATAATATTGCAAGATTTTGTAGTCTTAAATCAAGGGTCGGGAAACTTTTTGTCTGAGAGAGCCATACATTATTTTTAAAACTAAAAATTCAAGTAAATGTTTGCGTTTTGTGTAATTTCAACACTACAAGTACCATAATTATGTCTCTTAATTCTTTTTAATATCATTGTTATGCTGTTTATTGTTTATGCCATTCAAAGGAATCTGAATAAACGTTTTTTTAAAGAATAGTCGATCATTTGTCTGAGAGCCAGATGCAGCCATCAATAGAGCCACATCTGGCTCGCGAGCCATGGTTTCCCAACCCCTGTCTTAAATCATGCACTCATTGTGGAACGAAGATAATTTTTTATCAACTTCAGTTTGGAGAAGCTCCTTTCACAACTTTTTTAAAATTATTATTTTTATTTTTATATGTATTTTTTTAGTCCCATAACCTCGTGGTCGTTATAACCTCGTAGTCGTAGGGGGTTCTAATGTTTCCATTAGAACATTCTCAGGCTTGATAGACCTAGCGGCGCCCATCCCTCTCCAGGTCAGCGGAGGACTTTCTTTCACAACTAGCGACACTGATAACAATAATTGTTATAAAAATTCTTAGAATACAAAATACAAAAAAAAATTGTGCAATGAAAACAATATATTTAAGCTTTATTTATAAACTACTACGACAAGCGGGCCTTTTCCTCCATTTTTTCAACGCAATGCCTCTTTTGGTAGTATAGGTACAGCCACAAAACCTGGATCATTTTTCTTTCATTATGGAACTGTTCTTTATCAATGTCAATAAAATCATTTATTTGACATTCAATTTCTTCACTTAGTAGGTTACATGGGATTATACACGAATATTTTCTTACATGGGCATGCAACTGATCAAAGAGTTCTTTTA
Source organism: Ampullaceana balthica (assembly GCA_944989445.1). Lineage (NCBI taxonomy): Eukaryota > Metazoa > Mollusca > Gastropoda > Lymnaeidae > Ampullaceana > Ampullaceana balthica. The sequence continues at coordinate 113,238 of CALYLW010002260.1, read as the reverse complement.
ATTCCTTTATAATTCGATCCATGGATTAAAACATTTCTCATTGTACTTCATGTTCTAAAGATAGGACCACGTCTTGTGAATTTTCCCCACTCACATGTTTTTCCCTTCTAACTTGGCGTTTCCTTTATTTTCTACAAAGTAAATAAACCATTCTACAACTTTAACTTCGCCAACATCAATAACTACGTATCTTTTAATTTGACTAGTTTAATATTTGTGGGAAATATCTGGAGAGCTGTCAAATATCATGCACATTTTTTTAGCTTGCTTTAATTGGTCCATAATTGTTTTTCTCGCTGCACCTCTCAATAGCTCTATGAATTCATTTTGAATCATTTTCCACAGATAGGAGACACTATATTTATTACACATCTTATATTGTACTATATGTTCACATAATACTGGGTCGTACTTGGCCAACAAGTCCAAAAGCTCTAGAAAATGTCCTATATTTTCAATTGAATTGATGTCTTCCTCATGAATACTTTCACGATGACCTCTCAACACCAAATTTTGTTTTGCTAAGAATCTAATTATATCAAGTATTGTGAGAAATTCCTTTCGTTTTTTCTTATTTCTTTATCAATATTCTTATCTTATCTGTTTACAGACGCTCCTTCTATACAGAAGATTATTGCGTCCTACGCTTACCTATGGTTTGTGTTTAGTCCTGCATTTTTATTAGAGATTTAAATGCTGATAAAGTGTTGGTTTTCGTGGATTCTTCAGGTAACCCATTCCACGCCCGAATTCCGGACGGGAAGAAGGAAAACTTGTATGTGTTTGTTCTTGCATACGGAATAAGAAAGGTGTTTTTATCCTTATGTCTATCTGAGGGTTGTATTAAGTTATCTTTGTGTTGTATTTCTAAATTAGAATTAATTGCTTTATGTATGATTACTACTTTGCTCTTGCTTCTTCTATCCTCTAGTGTTTCAAGGTTTAATGATTTAACTAATGGTGTTATTCTTGTCAGTTTTGAATATTCTGTTGTTGTAGATTATCAAAAGTTGCACCATGTCCAATTCTTATTTCTAATTCCTTCCATTGGGAAAATGATCGAATCTGCAGTAGATTAAACTCGTGTTGACTTATTCAGTAGTCTCAACTCGTGTTGACTTATTTTGAGATTAAATTTCCACTATTTGTTAAACTATATTCCGTGTTAAAATTTGATTGGAAAAAATCATCAAACAGTTGACAGCAAAAACAATATATAATTTTCTTAACAAATTTTTACCAATATGCAAAATTTGGTAAAAAAACAACAGTCGCGATTAATCTTTCTTGTGAAAAATCGTAATAATTTTCACTAAAATAGACTAATTCAAACTATCTAAACATTACTTTAATAAGATATGCTAAAAAAAATTTAGTGAATAAACGTATTTTAATGAAACACACACATTTTGTTTGTGCTACTTTAATGAAAAAAACAAAACAAAAATAAAAACAAAAAATTAATTTTTAATAAATTACCTTAGAATAATTTTCTGAAACTTAAACAGTAATATAAATTACTACTTGCAAGTTAAACACAATACTTGAACCAAAATGCCATGTATGTACTTTTTCGCGTATCACTCTGTCCATGTCGAAAATCCACGCAATAACTGTCGCGGCGATATTAATAGTATATTCAGTCCAGAATTGATGTGTTCTTTGTGTTGTTTTCTTATAAAAAGCGTCATCTGTGATGTATACCGCTTAATTTTCAAAACAAATCGATACAATTTTTAAACGATTTTAAATTTTAACGGTTATGCGTTAGTTATAACAAACAGTATGTAATAAACAAAAATGTCTTGAGAATCCGTTAATTACGACTCGAAAGTATCAATATTTTACATTCACCCTGGTTTTCCTCTTTCAAAAGAAAAAGGGCGGTTGTCCGAAAGGGCTGTACTTTTCAAATGCCCCCAAATGCCGCCCCCAAATCATGTGCCGCCCGGGGCGGACCGCCCACCACCGCCCCCCCCCTAGCTACGCCACTGGACGAACCCTTTCGGTAGTCAACGTGTAGACGATAACTTAATAAGGTAGCTAAAGTTAAGACTATTGACGAACTAAAATGACTTGCTTTTTAAATATCGAATGTTTAAATCTACTGTGTTCGGGGAAAATTATATTTTAAAATAAATAATACAGCTGTGATAACCATTACCCCTGGACCATTCCTTCACCGAGCAGAGGCTGTCAACCACGCTGATTAGAACATAGTGAAGACAGCACATGGACCGTGAAACAAACAGTATCAGTTAACGCTGCACTAAGTTTACCACAAAAAGAATTTGTGAACAGTTTGAAAGACTTTAAAAATGAGTGAAATTGTAAAAATGAAAAAAACCCGTAAAAAACAAGTTTTTCACTATAAATCCTTTATGTATGAGACGTAACTTAAAGAATGTTCATTATAATACGCAGCGCAAGAACATCCAAAAATACAAATTTGTAGTTATGTCGTAAAACATGTTTAATATAATGAGCACCGATCAGGACTATGTTTATAAAAAGTGTTGTCAATAAAATACGCACCTAATTGCACGACAGAAAGGTTGTTTAATATAATGCGCACCCTTACACTCTATCTCAAAAAATAACATGATACATAGGAACAAATAAAATAATCTAAAAAATCAATAATTCAATTACGGTACATGTGATCGATCTGAAATTTTGATACATAGTTTTTATCATCGCTACCAAACTGCCTGCTAAATTTCAGCTCGCTAGCTTACGAGGAAGTGGTTTAAAATCGATCCAAACATTTGGCGACAAGCAATCAAGGGTTCAACCAGACACCACGAGTTAATATAAAGGATTTAATAATTTTTAAAGACAGATTTTTTTAATGGAGAGGAAAATGACGTATAAACGAAAATGAACGAATGAATGTATTTATTTACTTTTAAAAACTCTTGTATTATTTTATTTATTTTAAATTATTTTTTAAAAGCTAGTTATTAATAATAGCAAATAAATTGTTCTTTTACTTTCATTCTAGCTTTATTTATTATTGTTATTATTATTATTATCATTATTATTATGTTGATGATGACAAGTTACAGGAAGTCTCCCTTGCCGAGATCCGTTAACCGCCTCGTGTTTATAAATTTCCCAGTATTTTAATAAGCCATGTCGTGCTAGTTATACATTACTCCTCTTGACATCTAGCACAACTCTTCCCCCAAACGGTTCTTACTCTGTAAATCTCAGCCTCACTTCTGAACCTAAAGCCATGACAGTTTATCTTTTAACGTCAACCCTATACATGCTCCAGGTAAAGGACTATTTATAAGCGCAGCTTACCGGCCTTACACCACAAGAAGCAACCATTGATGCCAGATACATTGATTATAATAAGGCAGAATTCGGTGACACACTTCTTTTAACACGTACCTACAGATCAGGCAACTGAAGAAATATAGCTTTTGAAAAGTGGTCCTCAGTCTTGGGCATTCATGGGTCCAAAAAATATAGAGTAATTATATTTTATATGGTTTATCGTGAGTTATTTTGACATAGTTCATTTTATATTTCCAGTAAATTTGCTGTTACATTGTTATTTTTGTTACATTGTGTATGTGTTTATTGGTGTATAATTTCCATCGTTAGTCAGGAAACATTTCGAGTTATTCAATGTCGGATTTATCTGTTTCATAACGTGTATTGACCACCGTCTTGTATTTTCCTCATCGTTTGTGTCTGACTTGCATGCTTGGGTCTTTCAAACCTATCTTGTCTGTTATACATATGTATTTCTTTACCTTTATAGTATCGCTCATATAAATAAATTTATTGTTGATTAACAATTATATTATATATTTTATTGCAATTAGTTACATTTAATGCCTATTTCCTTTGCGTAGATTTAGTATAGACATTATGTGAGTATTTTTCCTTCTAGAAGCGTAATAGATTGTTTCGCAGGTAATCTCTATCATTCCAGATAAATCGAGAATGTACAGACACATTTGTATAGATATAATTTCAAAACTATTGTTAAGAAGAAGGCTCTCTAGCATTGCACTTTAAATTTGTTAAGGAGTTAGGCGTATTTTCTGCATGGTGTTTACTACTTGTTGACATATAGACCTGCTTGTTAGACATTCGGATTTACAAGTTCACGTTTTAAGTTGCTGTTGAAATTATTGAAGTGACCTTCACCCTTAGGCCCATAACAATATATATAATTATATATAATATTGATAGAGATATAAAGAAAGAGAAATATATGTACATATATATATATATATATATATATATATATATATATATATATATATATATATATATATATATATATATATATATATATATATATAATATATATATATATATATATATATATATATATATATATATATATATATAAAGAGAGTGAAAGAGAGAGAAAGAGAGAGAGAGAGAGAGGGAGAGAAAGAGTGAGAAAGAGACATAAATAGAGAGACTTTTTAAGAAACAGACATGAACACCTCTTGTTCTAGAACAGCGTACCACAAAAGATTACGTAAATCTCTCCTGGGACGGGACATCTAAGTGTGACAAGCCATGCACCTCACCCCAGCCCTACCCCCTAAACATTGTGTGCCGCATCGGTTCAGCCACTCTCGACTTCAGGCATAAATTATCATATATTATCTGTATGTGTCTTCCGTGATCTCAGTCATGCGTTGCGATCCTGGTGAAGACTTCCAAGAGGACACACTCGACTGACATGACTTCAAGAACAGAAAGAACTTTTTTTGTGTATGTAAAGTTGAAGAAAAAATCTATTTTTATGAAAGCCTACCAACGAGGCAAAGAAGGCATTAATTTATGCTGTCAAGCGAACATCTCCGAACTCAAATATTGCGCTAACTCCCGCCCAGCAAGGCTCCGCGCTCTTTCTTCTTGTTGTTGTGGCCGCTTTTCAAGTCAGATTTGTTTAAAGTTAAGGTTAAAAAATTTACATGTTTACATGGTTTTGGACGCTTTTTAAGAACATTTTTTTATTTTAAAAAAATAATAAAATTACCATCGGGTGCAGCGGAGATGTTGTTGATAGTGTGCTTCAAAGTCTTTATGAACTGACGGCGTTCAGGCTTGGTGTTGATGGTTGAGAGAGTTTGGAAAAAAAATGGTGTCTTTTCTCAAATAGACCTTTAATTTCGTTTTTTTTTAAAAATTGACCTTAAATCGTTTGAAAAATACAAAAAATGTATGCTGAAATTTAAATTTTAAGAACAACAAAAAAAATCTATTCAACTAGAAGCCGGTGAAAATTTTCAACTATGAATTGTCACTGAAGAAAAATTATTGTCCAAGTTATTAAACAATATACTGCTAACTCTGATCATCATAAGAAAGATGTTGAATAAAGTTTCGAGGGAATTTCGGAGAATAAAAGACGTATGAGGCGATGGCGTAAAGGGTGTGGAGACGGACAATGGTCAGGAGTATAACGAAATTTCCCAAAACTTATAGTTCAACCGATACCCGATGTGTGGCTTATGGGATACTGTGACATTGTTTGAATAAGCAGAATGGCTGGGTTTTTAATTTATTTTTTAAATCCGTTATATTAACTCGTGGTGTCTGTTTGTTTGAACCCTTGTTTGCTTGCTTGATTGTCGGTCGCCAAAACGTTGGATCGATTTTTAACCCACTTCCTCGTAATCTAACGAGCTGAAATTTAGCAGGTGTTTTGTGCCAATGATAAAAACTATGTATCAAAATTTCAGATCGATCGCATGTACTGTAATTAAATTATTGAATTTTTAGATTATTTTACTAATTCCTATGTATCATGTTATTTTTTAAGATAGAGTGTCGCGGTGCGTATTATATTGACAACACTTTTTATAAACATATTCCTGATCGGTGCGCATTATGTTAAACATGTTTTACGACACAGCTGCAATTTTGTAATTTTGGATGGTCTTGCGCTGCGTATTATAATGAACATTCTTTTAGTTACGTCTAGTACATAAAGGATTTTTAGTGAAAAACTTGGTTTTTTACGTTTTTTTTTATTAATTGGTTATTTTGTTCAATTTTATTTTTAAGAATAAAGTTGCTATATAGACATTTGGACGGGTGCAGTTTTTCTGGCCAATTCTCTGGAGGGATGAAGAATAAATAATTTTATGAAATTAACTGTGATATATTTCCAATCCAAGTAGAAAGTTACAGGTGTCTCTCTGCCAGCAAAAGGCGAGCAAGTTACACGCATCACACGGATTGTAGGGAAAAACTGAAAGTAGGAAGTGGCACAAAATAGTCACGGCAAAAAAGTCACAATAAATCAAATTATACATTTTATGTCTTTTACTGAATAAGTTATAGCTATTAAAATTATTAAGACTTCTGAGAGTTTAAAATACTGTGACCAAGGGAAATATGTCACTTTGATTTTTCGTGATTGTTTTTTCTTGTGTTTTTTTTTCCAACTAAATTTCACACGGCCATCTGCTGAAATGTTGTGTGTCCTAACTCAAATATGTGTCCTAACCCAAACGTTGTGTATCCTGGACCAAACTGTATGTGTCCTGACCAATCCTACCTGCGAGATTAAAAATGCTTTAGACTTTAGACCACCATGGTCATGGTAAGATTTACGGGTGGTGGGGGAAAGGGGGGGGCTTTCGCTCGTTATAAACAGGATTAATGTCGTGTGACGTCGTTAGGTGGCCCACTAGTGACGGACTTTCAACCGCTGACCAACTTCTGTCACCCCAACCTAAAGCGAACACACACACACACACACACACACTTCTCCCCGTCTTCCAAACACTTCCGTCACAAAGTGACAGAATCCTCAAACCACTAGGCACGAAAGTACGCGGCCCGTTTAATTCGTAATGACGCGAGTAATCTACATCAGAGATTATACTTTCTAGCTTGATGAGTCAGAGCAGAAGGTTTCGCGGAAAAAATATTTGGCTATTTCGTAGCAAAGTGGGCGGGGGTCAAGAAGGCGTATGAGGTTAAAAGAAACACGGTGGTACATAAAAGATAAAAAGTTCGTTGAATAAATAAATAAAGGCACTACAATCAGCATATATATAAAAAAAAATTTAAAAAGAATGTTGCACTTTCTTAGACAAAGATACACTTTCAGGATTTAGGATCAGTTCATCAACAGGATTCCATTGAGTGATTAAAGAGAATTCGTCACTCTAAGACTATACGATCTTGAACAAGACAGTTTGGCCGGATTAATAAGAACAATATAGATTGCCGTTAAGACGAACTGGAATACTACTTTGACGGCGGATATCGTATTGGGTCATTTCACAAACCGGGACACGTCATGGCTTATTACGAAATGCTACCATTTTTAGACAAGTTTTTCTTTAAACAACTTTTTTTCAACATAAATATAGAAGGAAGAAATCGTGTGAAAATGTTTAGTATGATAAAGTTGTAAACACGCTTCTGTCTTAGTCGAATCCGTTTAGCTGAATAAGATTAACTTAAATTTAGGCAAGATCTTTTGGTTAATCTCAAATGAATACACGGATATTTGATTATATTGTCTTAATTAAACTGTTTCAGCAGAATACCCAGAATCTATTAATAGATTTACGCCATTAAACTCAAAGGCTCGCTGGGCCTGATGGCGGGAGGTCAGATAAAGATGAACATACGTCACAAGTAGAAGCTTCAACTTACACAAACTTTGTCAAATACAAAACATTATTAAAAAATATATATATTTGGGGAATCTCTTAACGATTTCCTGACGAGCCGTGTGTTGAATTTGGATACGTAACTTTTGTGTTTAAAACAAAACAAAACATCTGGATGTACAATATAGATTCGTCATAAGGAGGTACTGACTTCAAGATATGTAAAGTAGCTTATGGTCTGTGCTAAAACGATGCACGAAATTATATACAATTTGAATATACGGGACAGACCACCTATTCTTAACCCAAATCCTACCTCACACATGGCTCATGACTGACAAGTTACTTCAATACCTGATTATTACTATTATTACTATTTTTATTATTATTATTATTTTTTTACTCCGTATATTTTCCTTTGCAAAATCAAGGATTTTGAACATTTGAGAACCCCCGTGAACTTTAGGGTCAAATGGAATTCTTTAAAAAAAACCACCGTGAGCCTTGTAGCAAGTTTGGCAATGCCTTGAAACTTGGCGTGTTAGATATCGTGCGAGGCGCCCACCTTGCGCAAACACAAGGTTGGTGGACTGGCCAACTTCTTACCTCTGCTGCATGGCACAGCGACTTTCTCATAATGACTCAATCTTGTCTCTGATGGCACAACGACTTTCTCATAAATGACTCAATCTTGTCTCTGATGGCACAACTACTTTCTCATAAATGACTCAATCTTGTCTCTGATGGCACAACGACTTTCTCATAAATGACTCAATCTTGTCTTTGATGGCACAAAGACTTTCTCATAAATGACTCAATCTTGTCTCTGATGGCACAAAGACTTTCTCATAAATGACTCAATCTTGTCTCTGATGGCACAAAGACTTTCTCATAAATGACTCAATCTTGTCTCTGATGGCACAACGACTTTCTCATAAATGACTCAATCTTGTCTCTGATGGCACAAAGACTTTCTCATAGTTGACTCAATCTTGTCTCTGATGGCACAACGACTTTCCATAAATGACTCAATCTTGTCTCTGATGGCACAACGACTTTCTCATAAATGACTCAATCTTGTCTCTGATGGCACAACTACTTTCTCATAATGACTCAATCTTGTCTCTGATGCCACAACGACTTTCTCATAGTTGACGCAATCTTGTCTCTGATTGCACAAACGACTTTCTCATAAATGGCACAATCTTGTCTCTGATGGCACAACTACTTTCTCATAATGACTCAAACTTGTCTCTGATGCCACAACGACTTTCTCATAGTTGACGCAATCTTGTCTCTGATGGCACAACGACTTTCTCATAAATGACTCAATCTTGTCTCTGATGGCACAACTACTTTCTCATATTGACTCAATCTTGTCTCTGATGGCACAACGACTTTCTCATAGTTGACGCAATCTTGTCTCTGATTGCACAAAGACTTTCTCATAAATGGCGCAATCTTGTCTCTGATGGCACAACGACTTTCTCATAAATGACTCAATCTTGTCTCTTCAGCTGACAGGAGTTCTCCTATGCTGATCGCTTGGTTTTCTGTACAAAGGAACTTCGTGGAGAGTTTGTTTCAAAGATGTATGTCACGTAACAATACATCTTCATTAGTGATTGCTAATGTTAAAAATGCTGTGCCATTTAAATCGGCTGTTAATATTAAGTAGCGCCCAGCTTTGTCGCACAAGTGGACTCGGGTGACGGTGTTGGGGACCATAACTTCAGAGGCGGAGTTCTCGGCTAGGTTTTTTTCAAAGTTAAGACGGCAAATATGTTGGCCCCACAAGAATGGCACTGACTTGAACTTACGCCTCTAAATACTAGTGACCTTTATGTTTCAATAAGTCAAACTAATAGATTTGACCCATTTAGTTAAATTAGATTACTAGAGGTGGCCTTGCCTGGAGTCGAGATCTGCTTCTAACAAAGCGGTGCTTCAATAGCAGTTTGAGATCCGTCACATAAAAGCACACGCCAAAAATAAATATGTTTAGGGTTAAAAGGGAATTATTTTTTCCGTCACACACGAGTTATTGCGGTAACTAAACCAAATCCTGTAGGACTTGATAAAAAATTAGTTAAAGCATTTAACTCTTCAAGGGATGAAGCGCAGTGGTTCCGAAAATGATTGTCCACGAGCCCCATGTCCCAAAGACACGGGGCTAGAAACAAGAAACTGGATAAGAGTTTATTGTTTATTACATTTAAACGCCCCCGGTACGTAATGATAATAAATCTTATTGATAATAATAAATAATAACAACATTAATAATAATAATTTAAAGAAGAAGAAAGAGATTAAGAAGAATAAACTGATATATTTATTTACGACTGGCATTGAACAATGTTATCACTTAAATGAATCTCATTATGTGAGTGCCAAATGTTATGAATAGTTTAGAAGTACATGTATATAGATAGTGACTATATACATGTACAATACTTCTCCTAGGTACAAAGTCTATAAATAATGATTAAATACATGTATGACAGATACTTCTAGGCACAGTGGAAAGTCCATCCCGATGTTCGTCAATCTCAAGACCTTTACAAGGGACAGACAGTTTAATATGTGGTTTCGACAATTACTCAAATCTCAAAGTATATGTGACCAAGGACAAGCATGTACATACAAATCGTCAGAAAATTCTGAGAAATAATTGGGCGATTCATCATGCTGACCAAAAATATGATGAAAGAGAAATCTGTCTAGATGTTCTTTTTTTAAAAAAAACTCTGTTAATGGATAGCATGGGAGAAAACTCAGTAAGGAAATTAATTTAGTAGAATTTCAACCGGTGGCGTAGCTATGATGATTAATTTTCGGGGATACTACCCCCCTCCCCCACTTTCCATCCTTAAAATAGAGGAGCATCATTTTCAACCAGAGGGCATGAACCCCTCCTATCCTTCCACGCACTCAACGCCATATTTTAAAAATGCCTCATGGACTTTAAATATTTGAAATCTTTACACTACAGCAGTGCTTATCAAACTTTTTAGTATGGCGGACTGGCAGCAATTTTTGCATAGCACCAGGGACCGGCAAACTATTTTCCCTGCTCTGACGTGGTAGCGAAATGTAATTCATTTTATTCTATTTGCTTCATTTATGTATTCATTGCCAAAAATTTAACATTTTCTATAGGCTTAGTATTAAAGGTTGCAGATGGGGGATTATAATTATATTTTTCTGTCCTTTCTTGGCAACTTCTGCGGACCGGCGGCGGATTGCCTAGGGACCGTCATCGGTCCGCGGACCACCACTTTGAGAAGCACTGCACTACGGGATCGAGTATTAACTTTAAGGATTCCATATACCGCCCCTAGTATAACTCCGAGCGACATAATTCTAGCAGACGGACTATCACAGCGCTTGGGGATGCTATGACACAGGCATAGCGGGATCTTAAACATTAGAAGTTCGCCGCCCTTGATTGATGATGTGTCATGTGACGTAACTCTGGCAAAACGACAAAACACGGATCACGAGTGATGACCCTTTTTGTCTGGACGACGGGGAGGTGACAAGAGAGAGAGAGGGGGGGGGATTACACGGGCCCCGGGGGGGGGAGGGGAAGAGGATAACGTTACGAAGGTCATATACCATACGTCAATGCCAAGTGAATTCTGTGGGACACATAAGACGGAAGGATAGATCTTGAAAACACTGTTAAAGAAAAACATAAGACACTGGGATAGATACGCAGTCAACACTAATTGAACAACATAAGACACTGGGATAGATATAGTCAACACTAATTTAACACCATAAGACACTGGGATAGATACAGTCAACACTAATTTAACAATATAAGAGACTGGGATAGATATAGTCAACAGTCTTTTAACAACATAAGACACTAGGATAGATCTTTTAAGCACATTAGTTTACCCATATTATTAGACACTGCTTCTAGTATGGCACGTTTTCTGACATGATATTTACATTTCAAATTGTATGTATTTTCAGAGGCGTGACAAGAATTTAACAAGAGACGCAAAGAGTTTGATTCACCTAGGGATACGGCAATTTTCTTAACACGATGGTGCTGCTTTTTGTTTTCCTCGTTACTTCGTTGCGTCCTTTCAGGTTCACGCATTTCCGTTTAATATACATTTGTTTATATGAAGCTTGATTGCAATCCCACCCAAATAGTTTCCTTTTTTATTTAGATTCTGGGTACGGGATTTTTCAATTTACATGTTATATATTTGAAAATCATATAAATGACAGAAGCTCCTTCCGTACAGAATACAATTACATTATATATTTACAAGGGCTGTGGAAATTAACGATTAATTAATCTATTAATCGTTAAAGATTTTAATCGATTAAAATTAATTTGATCGATTCAAATTTAACAAAATATTTCTAATATATTTTTTTCCAATTTATTAATAATTTATATATGTGTTACTTACATACTTTTCTCTCATATTATTATTATTTATTTAGATGTACATACATAAACAAAAAGGTTTTTCTTCCTTATTTCTTGCATAGCAGAACGAATTTGCTGTGTTACGTCACAAAATTGGGGAGCCATGGAATTACCGCGACTTAACAGATTTTGCGAAATTGTGAATTGCGACCTAACGGGATCTACAAATGTCTTATAAAATATAATTAATCGAAATTAATCGATCAATTTTTTTTTAAAAATCGGTGCCAGCCATAATATTTACATGTACTTAAAATATTTTTAAAAAAATAATTTAAAAAAATTGAGATATGCGGTAACCAAAGTGACTTCATTGGGAGTGTTAATTTGCCCACATTTAGAATTTTAGCTCAAAATTTCCGCTTTATTAATTACAGTGGACGGAGACTCTAAATGGTTGTCTGCACGATGCCGGAAATTTAGCTTACAAACACAACACGAATACTTTGTGTAATCTTTAACTATGTGGTTTTTAACGCAATTTTATGGGAAATTGCGTTTATATATTTGAAATGTCTGTAACGCTTGATCCTGGAACTCCTCCTGAACCATACCAAATAGAGGGTTCGGGTCTTTTGCAAATATTTTAAGGATGTCTCAAGAATGTGCAAGGGCCAAAAAAATTCCGAAAAGGTTTACTGGATTTCCTGGAAAATAAAAAATAAAAAACCGAAAAAATATCAGTATTTTGTCAATTTCTCTCCAACCATAACAGCCATCGGGTTGAAAAAAAACGACAAACGATAACTAATAATATTTATAACAATGTTGGAGAATGATTTTTGGAATATCTCTTTTCGTTTGACTCCCGTAATTTTAGCAGCAATTTGTAGATAGCAATTGTTTTGTTTACTTTCATGATTATTGATTTGAAATGACTTTAAATGTAATCTAGATTGATAGTTAATGGGGTTTTCCCGCTTTGTGAATGCTTAAGTTAGATTGTTGCGTGGTGCGCATTATATTGACACATTCTTGGTGTGATGTAATAAATGTATAACATATAAACAGGGTATTAGTTAGCCTGACAGGACGTAACACAACAGCGAACGTTTCGGCAAAGAGCCTTCCTCAACGAACAAATAGTACACAAATAAAACGACTATAACGAAAGAAAAAACTTAGCTGCGGTGAAGTCTAATTAGTCCAGCAGAGATATCCTACTGGACTAATTAGACTTCACCGCAGCTAAGTTTTTTCTTTCGTTATATTCGTTTTATTTGTGTACTATTTGATCTTTCAGGAAGGCTCTTTGCCGAAACGTTCGCTGTTGTGTTACGTCCTGTCAGGCTAGCTAATACCCTGATTATATGTCATACATTTACTAATTTAAAAGCCTGGTTGCAGTCTCACCGTCATTATTTTATTTGGTGTGATGTAGCATGAGCGGATATGACGTCATTTTGGTTTACTTTCAGAATTACTGATTTGAAATGACTTTTAATGTAATCTAGAATGATTTCCCTTGAATAAAAAAAATCGGAAATTCTTTGTTGGAAATTGCGTTTAAATACTCATTCGAGTTTTTATTACTTGTTTTCCATTAAGTCGGTTGATTTTCTCAGATTTAATTGTTTTTAAACAAAGATAGAGCGAAGGAGTCAATTAAAAAAAAATATTAAAAATATCAAAAACACAATTGAACAAGTATGACTATAGGAAATGGTGCACATTTGATAACGAAAGTATACAATATGGACATGAATGACTATAGGAGCGGTTGTACATTTGATAACGGAAGTATACAACCTGTCATAATACAAGATAGGGGGGAGCGGGGGTGAGTTGGTTTTGAGATTATTGACCTACCAAGTCATATATCCGGTCATAAGTGTTTGAAGAATTTATAATATTATAATTTATTATCACCCTCACCCCCCCCCCTTTTTCCACCAAACCAACACTCCACTTGTCTGCAAATTGCCCCATGGTGGGCGTAGGAAACAGGAAACTAATTTCTTAGCGAAACTCTGTCGTCCATGTGAGTGTTTAAATATTGAGAGATGTAGGGGAAAACTGGTACAATTACGGGTGTTGACTCTGTCAGAGTGCTGTACAAATCTGAGCAAGGTCAAACCACGCAGGTCGTGGATTGGAGGAGGTCAATGAAGAGGAAGACAAATAGCGCTTAACAGGGGTAGGTCATTTGAGGTACGATCTAAGAGCAAAAAATGACGCCCTCTCTAGCCTACCCCTTCTCTCTCTCCCTCACTCTCTCTCTCTCTCTCTCTCTCTCTCTCTCTTCTCTCTCTCTCTTTCTCTCTCTTTCACTCTTTCTTTCTTTCTTTCTCGCCCTTTTTGATAGTGGCCATCGTAGTCTTCGACACGTCTATGTAAAGTAGAAACGAAAAGAACGGAATGGGAGGGGGGCGATCAACTTCATTTTTTCTGCCTTACTGGTAAGCAAGGAAACTGATGTTGACAGATTCAACAACTCCTTGCCCTAATACGCGATAACAGGACACCCGATGGAATAGAAGCATCAATATTGTGCAACGTAATCAAGAAATATTTCTTTACGGGCCTTTCGTGCTTGACTGCTTTGTTTACCTTAGCAACAACAAAATTTATAACAATAACAAACAAACAAAACAATTTTTTTTTAAAATCCCACAAAACACCCCCACCATGATCGCCACCAAAAACAACAACTACAACAACAATAATATTAGCAGTGTTAATGATAATTAAAGTCATCCAAAATTAAAGTGAAGTGTTTTCCCTTCGACTTGTAACACTATATCGTGAGTTAGTAAGTAAGTCCCATGACCGAAGGTCGTAGGGGATCCCTAATGTTTCCATTAGAGCTTACTCGGGCGGGGCTTCTTTATACCTGGTGGGTGCCCCAATTCCCTTCCAGGGGTCAGCGGAGGACTTTCTTAGGGTATCATTTATATTGTGGCTTTGCGTGAGTAGCTTTACAAAAAATGCCCTTTTCCTCCTTTTTAAACATGGCTGCCGATGTTTCGTGGAATCGCGTACTAGAAAGAAAAAAAACACGAAACCAACACGCTATCAAAATTCGAAACGCTAATAAAAATTCAGGGCTCGATATAAACCATAGATAAACGTAGGACGTAAAACTCTGCTGCCTATAATGTATAAGATGAAATTAAAGAAAGAAAATGTATTCAATGGAGTCCGATAATATATTAAAAGCATTTATGAAAATAATGTTCGATAATCAGAAGGTTTTTTTTTCCATTTCCGTCTTGAATCTTCTTTTTTTATAATAAAACAACAGCAACAACTTTATTTCACAAACAATAGTTGTCAGCTAGCTATTCTCAGGATTAATTTTCAGTGTTGAAACAAAATTGTAATTTCTTCAATAAAAATGTATTTAAATTTTAAATAAAGAGCAAATTTAAATTTTTAAGTTTTTATAAACTTTCTTTCTAGCCTGCCCGGGTAAACTTTTCGAACTTAATTTTCACCCACTTCTTTTTGTTAATTTCTGTTCAAATTGTGCTCATTTCTAAGGAAACTTGTTATTCATGAAGCAGGTAATGATGGAGGATTTTGGTTTTTTTGTGTGTGTGTTGACAACTCAAGTTTCCTCTTGGAGGAATTCCCGCGGATATTGGAGGGTTGTGCGATCAACAAAAGATAAGAACATCAGTAACACGTCATTGTGTTGATACGTCACATCCCACCTACTTTCAACTGTAGCTATTCTCTGAGGTCGTTCAATGGTCAACCACCAACATTATAAATTTAAATAAACCATTCCCATCAAATACTACAGCAGGGGTGGCCAGACCTGTATTACCTGAAAGCAATTTTAAAATTAAATTTAAAAAAAAACTTTAAAAAACAAGTTTTTGACTATAAATCCTTTATGTACGAGGCTTAAACTAAAAGAAAGTGGATTATAATGCGCAGTGCACGACAATCCAAAAATCCAAAATTTTAGTTATGTCTCGTAAAACATATTTAATATAATGCGCACCGATCGGGAATATATTTTTAAAAATTATCGTCCATATATTACGCACCAAATCGCGCAACAGGAAAGTATTAAAAAGGCCGTTCAATATAATACGCACCGCGACACTCTGTCTCAAAAATAACATGATACATAGAGATTAATAAAATAAACTAAAAATTCAATAATTTAATTACAGTACATGCGATCGATCTGAAATGTTGATACATCGGCACGAGTCTGCCTGCAAAATTTCAGCTCGCTAGCTTACGAGGAAGTGGGTTAAAATCGATCCAAAGTTTTTTCGACAAGCATGCAAGGAAGGGCTCAAACAGACGCCACGAGTTAATATAAAGGATTTTTATTTTTTTTTAATGTTGAGAGCCGCAATGAAGCACTATGGGTCATTAAGCCTAACTTGGAAATCTTCCAATAATCCTTGTAACACATCTTCCATAAATTGCACGCGAGCCGCAATGTGAACACAGAAGAGCCGCGGTTTGGCCACCGTTGGTCTACAGTCTACAGTCTTCCTGTTTTTCTACTGATTCACTGTCGCACCAAGAACACTACCACCCCTCACCCCGAGACAGCAGACGATATCTTTAAAATAGGTCAAGACGACGGGCCAGGAGAAAGTCATCCAATTTAATGCCTGGGCCTACAACGGCTGCCTGACGCGGTAACTAAAACAAAACAAAAAACCTATGTCACCATGACCTCTTCACTGTGTCAGACGGAGACAGAACCAGGACAAGTAATGTTCAGATCTGCTGCCCGCCAACCGGCAGATGGCACTGCTTTGTTCCAAACTTTCATCAAGCGCATGCGCACACGGTAACGTGAGAAGAGGATTGTAACTTTGTAAACCTGTCTTGCGATGTGGAATAGGAAAACTCACGAAGCGTATAATTAAAATTATGTTACAAATCGGATTTTAAGATTTTGGAAATAATTTTTTTTTAAAAATATTTGTGCGTGTGTGTGGGGGTGGGGGGCACAATCACTATATGATTACGGCAAAGAAAAATCCTGGGAGAAACACCCTGCTCCACTTCACTACGCGCACTTCCATTTACTTTCTCAAACACAGACGTGGCTCCATTTAAGTCAACCCCAAAAATTAGATCGTCTGACTTCACCCAAAACTTAGAGAGCCTCGACTCGATGCCGCCTCGAGCAATCTGGTAACCTGGTGCCAGCTAAAATGTTTCTCCTCGCTGTATTCCACCTCGATCCAGAAACCGTTTCGTTGAAGGCGAGTTATCATTCCTAGAATCTTGTGTGTGTGTGGGGGGAGAGTGGGGGGAGGTGGGTGGGTTGTACACCTCACTTCTGTAACCCATGACGATGACATGTCCTGCCGTATAACCACCCCGTCATTGCATGTCGTAACAAGCAGACGTGGATTGCCTCACTTCCTGTACGACAATAAAACTCTGCGGATCAATACCGCATTTAAACGTCTGCTCAACCTTCCATCAAGCCCCTCACAGCAGGAGCCATAATAATTTGTAACAGTCGTCTCTCGGTCAAGGTCGAGACAACGGGTGTTGCTGGTGAAGGGTTTGGGCGGAGAAGTTTGGTGGTGGGGGGGGGGTGCATCGATCAGGCAACATTCACAATTCACATGACGTTGTTGTTACCTTCTTGGTCAAAACAAAGATTAAAATTGTAAAACTTTTCCATGTTTCTTATTGAATATTTAAATACTAATTCTATATTTAGTCAATGATCATTCATTTAAAATTTAATGGTCATCACACAATGGTCAGTAAACGTTTGATGTCACTGACTGCATGTTGAAGTGCTGGATTTACCTATTTGCTAAACAAGCAATAGCCGTTTAGGGCCCCCGCCTTCTTGGGGCTCCACGGAATTTTTATAAATCCTATTTGGCACTGACATAGAATATATGGACTTCAAAAGGGCACCCATAATTCAAATAGCTTAGGGCCCCATTAAGTCTAAATCCGCCCTGTATATCTAATCTAATCTAATACATAATCGCCCTAAGTATGCGTGTGTCTCCCCATCGAAAGGCGCGCAAAAGTGTGCTCGAAAGGCGCGCAAAAAAGGTGCGCAAAATTATTATAAATAAATTAAAAATATTCGCCGTAAAAAAATATTATATGACGTCATTGTTTTAGCACAGAACGCCAATTACCGAAACAACGCACGAACTATGCGTGTGTGTGAGCCTTAGCAGACTTTTACAATAGTATATAGATAAATATGAATATAGATAAAGATACATTGTATATGTATATATATAACACTATTCTTTTACATTTCTTGGGTTTTTTACCACGAGGGTAACAGTTAATATTTTGATGTCTTATCTTGTGTCGTCTGCTTTCTCCCCCTGCGGTGTGCACCATTATCAAACAATACCTAGCATCTCTTACCTTGCCATCCTTAGATCTTGTACAAGCCTGAGCACATTTTGCTCGAGGCTGGTCAGTTAGTTGACCAAAGGTCGACTATATATTTCACCACGTAATTGTGTTTTTATTTAATTACTTACCCAAATTAACTAACTGATCCGTGACAACTTCGTCCAAACTTTTTTCCCCCAACGTTTTCACCTCTCACTGACGCCTCCTATGGGTAGTGAGTTAGAATAAGCAACATTCAAATGTCAAACGATACCTGTGATAGCATCGGATGATTGGAAATCTAACTCCACAATGAAACTGCTGGATGACACCAGCAGTTTATTGAATTTAATGTCGGTACAGAGGAGGAAAAACGTTCAAAATCTATTTTTAAAAAAAAAGAAAGCCTTGACAAAATAATTCATGAAACGTTTTTCACATCGGACCATTCCACTGTCAACTGGACACTAATAAACGCGCAACATCGGCGTATCCACAAAAGTGACCTAAGATAAATAAATATAATATTAAATCCTTTAAAATTATAATTTGAACACAGTGTCCGATCAAACATGAAAGAATTAGCCTTTAATCCAATTTTTTTTCACGAAATCGAATTGTTATCCAGAACCCACTTCACAAAGAAACATTTCAATGTATAAACAAATCTTTACAACCCCGGTTGTCTCCAGGGACCTGGCGTAACGACAGCAGCCAAATTATCCGAAGTTG
Source organism: Ampullaceana balthica (assembly GCA_944989445.1). Lineage (NCBI taxonomy): Eukaryota > Metazoa > Mollusca > Gastropoda > Lymnaeidae > Ampullaceana > Ampullaceana balthica. The sequence continues at coordinate 94,131 of CALYLW010002260.1, read as the reverse complement.
TTGACTGTGACGAGCACAGCTGTTATTGTCACGTTTTAACAAGCGGTGAGGCTGAAGACAGGAGCGTAGTGGGGAGCTGGGTGGTGTGGGGGCAGCAGGGGGGGTGGGGCTTAATTATCAATGGGAGATAAGTCAAGAAACAGCAGTGGGGAGAATTAGCAAACAAATTTTACTGGCAGCAGGGGTAGCTAGAGCTGGGGAGGGAGAGAGAGGGAGGGGAGAGAGAGAGGGGGGAAGAGTGTGTTAGGGAGAAAGGGAAGGGGGTAAAGAGGGAGGGAGCGAAAGTGACAGAGAGGGAGGGAGGAAGAGTGTAGAAATGAGATAGGGGAGATAGGTTAGCGAGAAAGAGGGGGAAGAAAGAGAGAGAGGGAGACAAATAGAGAAGAGAGAAAGAGAGGGGGGAGGGAGAAACAAAAAGGAAGGGAGAGGGAAGGACGATACGAGAGACTGTGGTTGAAAAGAGCAACACTTCTAATAGCTTACAAGACACAGCGGAGTTTACTGCTAGCATTAGTTTTGTGTTTTTAGTCAGTTGTTTAGGTCAGTTGTTTTGGTCAGTGTTTAGATCAGTTGTTTAGGTCAGTTGTTTAGGTCAGTTGTTTTGGTCAGTCGTTTGAAGTCGGTTGCCAGCGCCACCCAGTACAGACAAAACAGTTTTTTTTCCTCTTTTACAATATCACTTCTTTATAACACAACAAAGCCTGATCAGGACGAGATAACACAACAAAGCCTGATCAGGACGAGATAACACAACAAAGCCTGAGTCAGGACGAGATAACACAACAAAGCCTGATCAGGACGATGATAGACACAACAAAGCTGTGATCAGGACGAGATAACACAACAAAGCCTGATCAGGACGAGATAACACAACAAAGCTGATCAGGACGAGATAACACAACAAAGCCTGATCAGGACGAGATAACACAACAAAGCGTGATCAGGACGAGATAACACAACAAAGCCTGATCAGGACAAGATAACACAACAAAGCTGTGATCAGGACGAGATAACACAACAAAGCCTGATCAGGACGAGATAACACAACAAAGTCTGATCAGGACGAGATAACACAACAAAGCCTGTATCAGGACGAGAGCAAGTGACCAGTTAAGTGATTTTGTCTTCAGCATTCCTTTAGAGTAAGTGACGTCATTCAACGCATCCTAACAACATTCTCCAATGTCCACAGGTATTGATTTGTTGATATCTGTTCACAATGAAGTACACAAAGAATGTTTGTTGATCGACAAACTTAATCTTAACAGATGGTTCTACGCCCGAGAAGATAGCAACCTTCTACTCAAATCTAATCTTATTGTAAATAAAAAAAATATTTTAAAAAATCTATCGAGTTTTTTTCTAGATATAGTTTTGAACATGTCTTGCATCACATTTACAACTTTAGCCCTCAGCCAATCAGAAAAGCTTTACTACGAGAAACTAAATATTGAACGAAAATATACCCCACACATAAATTATTATTTTTTTTTAAATTTCAAGGGAGGAAAAAAATTACACTTGAAGGGAGATAAGCGATTACATTATCTTTATTTATTTTTTTTACATTGTGTTATACTCTTCATAAAAATATAATAATAGCATAAATGAGCAACTCCAAAAGTTACTTCAAATTTTTAACACTTTTTTGTTTCAACTAGGATTTGTGTTTGGTTGAATCGAGTGTCATACATATATGATAACTTAAAAAAAAATTTAAAAAAAAACTATAGTGAATGGTTACTGCACATGCACCAATACCATGAGTATGTATATTGCATACATCATACCGTCGCAGTGCTGTCGGCGCTAAGTTTTTTCAACCTAGATCTAAGTTTTTTCGACCTCGTCTAGGTTTCTAGGTTTTTTATTTAAAAAATAGTAAAAATAGCTATAATCTAGGTTTTTATTATTTTTTTTAAAAGCAAATAAACGAATAACTGTAGCAATGCAAATAGCATTTTCGTTTCTGAAATTCAGAACCTTTCATATGTGTATTGATTATATATATTATTTAAACATGTGCATAAGATTGTAAAAATTGTTGGTTAGTGTCTCCTAAACATTGAGGAGAATCTTTTAAAAAAAAATATATATTGTCCCTCTTTCTCACTTGCCCCCCTCCCCTGAAAATTAAAGCTGTAAAACCGCCCATTGCCTTGCTCTTTGCACAGTAAAGACAACACGCTGATGGAATAAAGATATCATGTGAAATAAGGAATAAAGATCCCATTTACAATAGGAATAAAGATCACAGGTGCAATAAGTCTTTTGGAATTGTCAGGATCCCTTCAAATAGAATAATTAATGTACACCCCCCCCACAAAGCTATTGCTGATAATCCATCGAAATCGTTTCAACAAGACTCTACTCTGTGGAGAAGTTAATAACAGGTCAAATAATGAAATCCAGAAGGGCTGCAGTGACTATATGTGCAGATGTTGAATGTGACAAATAAACTACGTTCAAGGCGACTTCCTGCCGACCGACGATGAAATTCCGAGCATATTTTGACGATAACGACCACTTCCCGTTGAGCCCTGACTCAAAGGGCTTCACTCCAGGCATCTTGTGGTTTGTTTGGCCGGCAGACGTGTCCAATCTCTGACAGACCATCAGCAACAACGAATTGTTCGGGGAAAAAAAACACGTTTCGACGCGCAGCCAGCCGGCTTTCAAGCCGCACCCTGTAAGGGATCAATAAACTATTTTAATTAATATTGAGGACTTAATAACCCTAACCTGAATGTTAGGGTTCAAATGTGGCCCCCAGAGGCTATCGAGCAAAACGTGCGCCGGTTTACTTGAATGTTTAGACCATGAGATAAGTGCAGCCTCTGAAGTGAGCTTTGCGTAATTTCACTATAGTACACCATAGGAAGAGATAGGAATCTTATGAAAGGCTTTGTTGTTACTATGGCGAGAACACAAAAACTGGGTGACGTGTATGTCTAAGTTTAGATACGACGTAGAATTGGGGGAGCCCTAAAATATGGGTCAGAGAGTGCATGTTATGAGTAAGTCTGCATGCACGTTATATACAATTATCTGGTTTAGGGAGTAGACCCAGATACGAGTTCGGCTTAATGTTCTTAAGAAGTTTAGGTCATACTCTTTGGGAATTCTAGGCAGATCATATAATCTCAGATTACAGCTGAAATAATGTCACGTGATCTCTAACAAAAAAAATACCCATTATCCATCGTCACGCTTTGTATGGGCCAATTTCCTGTTCAGTCATGCACTCTCCAACATTTCGAACAATCCGTGGCTTTACCCATCTATGTCCGCATTCTCGGTAGCCTGTTAGCCTTGTATCTATTTCATACTTCAGATTATTGTAATTTGTATTTAACAGGACAAAGCGTACCTTAAAAGACAGAGCGTACCATCCCTACCATTTACACTTGCCTCTATGTGTGGATGAATACCAGACAGAAGTGGTGCATTTAGCTGTACTCAAGGTGAGGATCATTTTCCAGGCAGTGTGGTGGAGAAAGACGAGGTCTGTGATCGCTGTGTGTTACTCGCAG
>CALYLW010002260.1:63098-85598 GCA_944989445.1 Ampullaceana balthica | reverse complement strand
CCCCCTCAGGAGCGTGACGTATTTTATGGACGGCCCCTTATGTGCAGTGAACGAAGCCAGGTCAAACGTCATCCCCAGCGGGGCGGGTAGGAGGTGATAAAAAATATTTCTCGTCGGCCCATGCAATTCTAAAGACATTGAATCCAAGTAACCATCAATATACGGTAAGACCTTGGTTAAATCATACAATATATTGTGAGCCTTTTGCTTAAGACCTTCAATATACGAGTAGACCTTGGTTGAGACTTCAATATGCGAGTAGACCTTTGTCGAGAACTTCAATTTGCCGTAAGACCTCGGTAGAGACCTTCAATATGCCGTAAGACCTCGGTTGAAACCTTCAATATGTCGTAAGACCTCGGTTGAGACCTTCAATACACCGTAAGACCTCGGTTGAGACCTTCAATATGCCGTGAGACCTCGGTTGAGACCTTCAATACACCGTAAGACCTCGGTTGAGACCTTCAATATGCCGTGAGACCTCGGTTGAGACCTTCAATATACCGTAAAACCTCGGTTGAGACCTTCAATATGCCGTGAGACCTCGTTGAGACCTTCAATATACCGTAAGACCTCGTTTGAGACCTTCAATACACCGCAAGACCTCAGTTTTCGTTGACCTTGGCCTTGGTTGCCGTCGGTTTACGATCTCTTGACAAGATGACCATCGTCCAACTCTACCTGTACGGTTGTAATTCCACCTACCGCACATCTACTCACGACCACACCAATATTCCCTCTAAAGTTCGTTGGTCCGTGTGCAAAGTAAAAAACTTCGTGTGCAAAGTTGCTTAGCAACCATTTTTTGTGCAACATTTTACAAAATTTGCTGCGCGGTAATTATAAACTGCTGCGCGGCTTCTGTCAGATATCTGCGCGGCCGAGCAGCCACGCAGCTTAAAGGGAACATAGGACCACACCCAACAACCGTTGGAGACCCGCTAGTCAGTTGCCAGGTTTGGCGTCACAAAGTGAGACCCACTCGTCAGTTTCCAGGTTTGCCGTCACAAAATGAGACCCACTCGTCAGTTGCCAGGTTTGCCGTCACGAAGTGAGACCCTCTTGTTTAGTTGCCAGGTTTGCCGTCACAAAGTACTCCCGCCCCGTGGGCATGTATCAGATTAAAGAGATAGACGCCGTTGTGAGGAAGGAACAAATGATCGTTGTTTTGGAGAGGGGGCGGGCGGGTGGTATCAATAAACACGACACTATCGATCAAACCAGCCAACCGAAACGGACGAGATAAACATTCGATGCAAATCAATAAACGCGGAGATTAAGAAACAGTGGGAAACCAAATTACAGGACGATGGCAAGGGACACTTCGGAAAATAGGAAAGTTGGGGTCACAATAATGTCTGACATTGGACGTCAGTGTGAGTGTCGGACGTCATTATAAGTGTACGACGTCGATGTGAGTGTATGACGTCCGTGTGAGTGTTGGACGTCAATGTGAGTGTGTGACGTCAATGTGAGTTTGTGACGTCATTGTGAGTGTTGGACGTCAATGTGAGTGTGTGACGTCATTATGAGTGTTGGGAGTCAATGTGAGTGTTGGACGTCAATGTGAGTGTTGGACGTCCATGTGAGTGTTGGACGTCCATGTGAGTGTTGGACGTCAATGTGAGTGTGTGACGTCATTATGAGTGTTGGGAGTCAATGTGAGTGTGTGACGTCATTATGAGTGTTGGGAGTCAATGTGAGTGTGTGACGTCATTATGAGTGTTGGACGTCAATGAGAGTGTGTGACGTCATTATGAGTGTGGGAGTCAATGTGAGTGTGTGACGTCATTATGAGTGTTGGGAGTCAATGTGAGTGTGTGACGTCATTATGAGTGTTGGGAGTCAATGTGAGTGTTGGACGTCAATGTGAGTGTTGGACGTCCATGTGAGTGTTGGACGTCAATGTGAGTGTGTGACGTCATTGTGAGTGTTGGGCGTCAATGTGAGTGTGTGACGTCCATGTGAGTGTGTGACGTCATTGTGAGTGTTGGGAGTCAATGTGAGTGTTGGACGTCCATGTGAGTGTTGGACGTCCATGTGAGTGTTGGACGTCCATGTGAGTGTTGGACGTCAATGTGAGTGTGTGACGTCATTATGAGTGTTGGGAGTCAATGTGAGTGTGTGACGTCATTATGAGTGTTGGGAGTCAATGTGAGTGTGTGACGTCATTATGAGTGTTGGACGTCAATGTGAGTGTGTGACGTCATTATGAGTGTTGGACGTACATGTGAGTGTTGGACGTCCATGTGAGTGTTGGACGTCCATGTGAGTGTTGGACGTCAATGTGAGTGTGTGACGTCATTATGAGTGTTGGGAGTCAATGTGAGTGTTTGACGTCATTATGAGTGTTGGGAGTCAATGTGAGTGCTGGACGTCAATGTGAGTGTGTGACGTCAATGTGAGTGTCGGCGGTCTATGTGAATGTTAAACGCTAATGTGAGTTTAGGTAGTGATCGTGAGTGTTTTCCTTTTGTTATCGCTGATCAGATAATTTACGAGTATAGTGTAAGTTAATCCGGAGTTTATTCGCAATTCACCCAATAATCTTCAGATAATCCGGTCACTCCAGGAACTATATTAAACAGCCGGTTAATTGAGAGATATACTCACCCGGATGGGATGTAAGCTTAAACTGGAGTTTAATATTAGAGGAGATCGAAGATACGATTAAAATGATAGCGGAACAATCTTTAATCCTCGGAACACAAGATAAACTTCACATTGGTGTGGATCAAATTAGATTCTTATAATTTATACGATCGAGGAAATAGTGGGATGTCGGTATGTTTAAATTGACAATTAAAATAGAGGAACCAAACTCTCTAAGTATGTTTCAACAACAAGCCCTTTACTCACGAGATAAGGTTTAAAAGTTATATCAATCAATCACCGTGTTGTTTTGAAAGGCAACAGCCCTACTTTGAATCATCCTAACTGTGTGATAGAAAGAAGTCTTTATAGCTAAATGGGCTAGCGGCTGGACATTAAGAGAGAACTGTGGTTAGAGTGATCAGTGCCAGATTAACCAATTTGCTCAACAATCTATAGCTTAGGGCCCCCGCCTTCTTGTGGCCCCCCCCCCAGAATTTAAAAAAAAATCATATTTGGCACTGACATAGAATATCTGGACTTCAAAATGGCCCCTATATATATAAAATCACTTAGGGCCCCATCAAGTCTAAAGCAGGCCCTAAAACTGATCATAGCCTACCATCTGATGTCCTCAGTATTCACAGCCTACCATCTGATGTCCTCTACCACACCCACAACGTACAACCCTGATTACATCTTGTTGCTCCCCTCACAAATTGAAGTCAATGAACAAATCGAAGTCATTGAACCACTTGAAACCAATGAACAAATCGAAGTCATTGAACCACTTGAAACCAAAGAACAAATTGAAGTCAGTGAACCACTTGAAACCAATGAACAAATTGAAGTCATTGAACCACTTGAAACCAATGAACAAATCGAAGTCATTGAACCACTTGAAACCAATGAACAAATCGAAGTCATTGAACCACTTTTAACCAATGAACAAATTGGAGTCATTGAACCACTTGAAACCAATGAACAAATCGAAGTCATTGAACCACTTGAAACTAATGAACAAATTGGAGTCATTGAACCACTTGAAACCAATGAACAAATTGAAGTCAGTGAACCTATAAAAAGTCAAACAAGTCACGTGATGCTACATCAAAGTGTTAAAAGTTTTTTTTAATGTTAATGACCAGCTCACATAAAAAAATGACATTTATGCATGCCCGTGTTTCGCAGTTGACACGTCATTCGTCATAAGAGACTTGAGACAAAATTCACACCTGTCACACCTGTTGTGCTGGGCAACTATCAAAGAAATTTATACCACCATCGGAACATTCGTTGTGACCGGATTTTAAGTCACTGACCAGATGATCCTTTAATTATAAATACTGGCCCAATGATCTATCTTCATTTAAATATAAAGCACACGCTCTTCTTGAGACACAAAATAAATATATTAACACATTGATCTTTATACACACAAAAACAAAAATGGAAGTATGAATTACAGGAATGGAAGTATGAATTACATGAATGGAAGTATGAATTACATGAATGGAAGTATGAATTACATGAATGGAAGTATGAATTTTATCAAGGTTGTTGATCAAGCAATGTCAAATAGCGGCAAAGAATTCAATGTCTTGTTTTTGAGCTATTCCAAACAAGAACATTTCAACAATAATATACAAAGATATTATGTAGATCCCTGATAGATGAATGAAATCAAATTCATCAAATTAATGCCAGAATATAATGCAACTCTATATTTTGAGACTCCACGACGGATGAAGGTAAATCAAACACGTCCCATTAACACAAGAATCTATGCCTTACAAGGTGTCCAGTGTCCACTGTGTCAGCAGGTGCTGTCGTACTTATAACCTCGTGAACATGGGCGAACGGGGGGTACCTTGGTGGTACATCTGGTCATGACTTACAGGTGTAATACAGGTGGACGGCGTTGGGGACATTGTAACGGTCATGTCTCATTTGCTTAAGAAAGTGATCCATCTGTCATCTTGGACTAAACTAACAATGTCAGCTGATGGGAATAAAGGATTTGTGATTGTGAGCTGAAGTTAGTGAAGAAAGGTAATACGGAATGTGGTAAGGAATGTGGTAGAGAATGTGGTAGTGAATGTGGTAGGGATGTGGTAGGGAATGTGGTAGGGAATGTGGTAGGGAATGTGGCAGGGAATGTGGTAGAGAATGTGGTATGGAATGTGGTATGGAATGTGGTAAGGAATGTGGTAGGGAATGTGGTAGGGAATGTGGTAGGGAATGTGATTGAGAATGTGGCAGATAATGTGACTTGGAATGTGGCAGGAAATGTGGTAATGAATGTGGCTGGAAATGTTGTATGGAATGTGGTAGGGAATGGGATGGGGAATGTGGTAGGGAATGTGGTAGGGAATGGGATGGGGAATGTGGTAGGGAATGTTATTGGGAATGTGGTAAGTGCTGGCTCAACGAGCTCAAAAATGACGCGTTCATTCGGGATATTGGTACTCGTGAATGTTCATTCTCTTCTGGGTCGAGCCGTTTGGGCTCTTAGGACCCGGTTCATTTTATCGCATGCGAGCCTCATCAAGCGGGCATCGCCATAGAGGTACTCCTACACAGATACCGGTACTTCTCCTTCCAAATCCCCGCACAGCTCGGGGCACTCGTCGAGTACGCTGTAGGTAACGCGTCCCCGATGAGCCAGAGAATGCACTGGCGTCGTGCCAGAAGGAAGATGTCTGATGGAAGAGGGTTAAGAACACCCTGGATTGTTGGGTTCTGTACGTCGTCAAACCAATGAAGACCGACGTCCGAGACTGGTGAAGACCACGACAGGTGCCTTCGTGGTACAGGATGGATGCTCTGGTGCCCGATGCGACATGCCCCCTTTCGATAACACAGTCCCTGCAGAAGAATGAAAGGATAAACGAGCACAAAATCTGTCAAAAACAATGCTGGGAAGACAGAAGCGTCCCACTAGGTGCGTGGAAGTCTGCCACGGCACTCTGGTTGAGGCAAGGAGGGTGGGGCTGGATTTCAGGGCCCCGGGGGGACAAGGACGAGCTTTCTGTTGCAGCGGCTTGATAGAAACTAAAGGAGTTGGAAAAGCCAAAGGTGCTGGAACTTCCGCCAGAAACGTCCAAGGTAGAAAAGGGGTCCAGTTGGAGAGACCCACTGGCACAAACGGTGCAAAATCTACCATATCGCAGCTGGCATATGTATTCCGTGTTGGATAGAGAACATGTCGGTCGAGAAAGTCTAAGTCACCGGACCTTTAGGGTACTGGGGCTTGGTGGTTCGCCCAGCCTGGATGAGTTTTTACTCGATGGTAATTTCTCTAATGCGCAGATCACTAGTACGTGGGCAACCGTCTATGGATATTGCATGGTACTAAAAGAGTTACTAAGCTTCAAATCTACCAATTTGAAACCGTTAGATGACAGAACCAGACGTTAGATGACAGAACCAGTCGTTAGATGACAGAACCAGTCATTAGATGGCAGAACCAGACGTTAGATGACAGAATCAGTCGTTAGGTGACACAACCAGTCGTTAGATGACAGAACCAGTCGTTAGATCGCAGAACCAGACGTTAGATGACAGAACCAGACGTTAGATGACAGAACCAGTCGTTAGATGGTAGAACCAGTCGTTAGATGACACCACCAGTCGTTAGATGACAGAACCAGTGATGGCCAGCATCAGTTCAGAATGTTGAAACTTAACAAAAATGGACAAATGAATCGCACCAACAATCTACTTCAAAACAGGCCAGTCGGTGTCAATACAGACCAGTTGGTGTCAGTTCGAACGTCCAAGTACAACAAAAGACAAATTAGCCCAGGTAAGAGTAACTGTGTGCGACAGTCGTCCTCAGAGGGCCCTGCAAACTGTCAATCACCTGCCTGTCGTGTTTCTGGGGATGTGACGTCAGCCAAAGGTTTAGGAGATGAATCGTCTCCCACTCCCACGCACAATTCAAGTCGACCATGACCCAATTATCGGACCCCTTTGATTGATTGACTAGTCTTCGAGATCAAACCTTTTTTTTTGGGGGGGGGGTAGGGGGGGCAACTCGACTTCATTAACAGTTAATTAATGATATCGCGGGCCATCCTGAACTCGCGTGACCTTCTCTGTGACAAAAATTTAACGCGAGAGTTAAATCTCCGAATGTTATGAACCTCTATCGTTAAGATAAGCGAGGGACACAGTAATCTTCTGTATAGAAGATACGTCTGTGACGGATTCAGATTATTGTTTCAATAGCTTTTAAAGGCATACAGAGGAGTAGGGAAGGGGTGAGTGCGGGGGTACATCTGTCCCCGGGGCCGAGGTACAGAGGCGCCACAATGAGGCTTACAACTCTGAATGATATGAATGATCAAGGATAATAATAAATATAAGCGGAAGGGAGGCGCGATTTTGATAGCTGTCTCGGGGCGCTAAATACCCTAGCTACGCTTCTGAAGGCAAATAAACACCCTTGATGTATGATCGTAATTAACTATTTTATGACGTCAAGTTAATTGATAGGTAGACTTTGCATCTGACAAAAAACAGCAACAACAACAACAACAAAATCGTGTATACAGAGCATCTGTACGTTTTAAGGTAGTTTATATTTAAATTTAAGCTGAACCGGTATTATGTCATCTTCAGATAGTAGTACCATCATAGTACGGTCATTTCTGAGATTTCATGTTAGATTTCACTGTAGAAGAGTGCCGCCGAAGAGGTCGACAGCGGAAAAACTGGCTTGACAACATAAAGGAATGGAAAGGGATGAAATTGAACTAATTACTGGCCGCCGCTCAAGATAGGCAAATGTGGAGATCGTTGTCTGTTGATGTGTCTATGCGCCCCCCCCCCAACGACCGCAACAGTCACAGGACTGATGATGATGATGGTGATGAGTGTACAACGTTAAAGCCCAAGTCTAGCATAAAAGGCCACCGATCAGGTTCAACCAATCAAGTGGCGCGACCTCAAAACCTCCTCCAATCAAGATAATTTGAGGAGGTGGGATGGTGTAGGAAGCATCAATCAAACATAAGATTCAGACTACTAACTGTACAGACTGAAATCTGTTTGTGCATTAACATTAATTAAATAATATATCATGTACTACTATGAAAGGTTTTAAAAAAATAAAAGCTTTATCTTTTTTTTAATAAATAGTTATTTATATTACTATGAAAGAAGTTTTTTTTAAATTAAAAGCTTTGACTTTTAAAATAAATAAATAATTGTTTAAATTTTTTAATTTTATGACATGCTTCTATGACACATCGTCAAATGTCTTAATTAAATCATACCTTAAATCATCAATATAATCATATATGTATATATATGCATACGATTTTTTCAGTGACTTACTGGTTTTCGTTTCAAAGGGATTGATTAGCCATTTTACTTCAAAATACCCATATCTTTGCAATTGATTTATTGAACGATTTTTTAAGATGTAATTTTCAAAAAACTTGTTTTATTTCATCCCCCCCCCCTTTTTTTTTGGGTTTGGTTGCAGTTATAGTTTTGTATTACAATAATGTTTGGAATTTGACCCCCCCCTCCCTCCCCCAGCGTCCTGTTATCATAGGTTTAAATCGTTTCAAGAAACAAAGGGCCATTACCCACGGCTGCGTATCGACAAAAAAACACAAGCTATTAGTTTCGTGACATGCCTTGATGTTTTGATGGCGTCCCTTGCTTTGATGTCGTAATGACGACGACGGGTCTATCGTGGCCGAATTTACGACAGAGCAACGCTTTCACAGACGACAACACATTGGGGTATTCTCAGTGGCGTAGCAAAGGGTGTGGGAGGGGGGGGGAGTGCCCCGGACGGCACTTTGTTAGGGGTGACAAATTCGTTGCTGTTAAATTTGTAGCTTTTAAAAATGAAAATTTTAAAAGAAATATGGAAATTTTTATCAAAATAACATTAAAAAAAAACTAAATAAAATTTAATAAAAGAAATAAAGGTGCTGTCCTAAAATATGTGAACGTTTCTAATGCCACAACTTCAAAGCGTATATGCTAACTGCTTGACACAGGCTCTCTGGTTAGGGTGACAAGTTCTGCTGACAAATTTAACCAAAGATTCGTTTTTTATCACAAGGTCACTTGCATCAGCTCTGCCCCCAATCACCAGGCAAGCAATAAACAAAGGGGTATTTGGTTTAAAAAAATATTTTGCTTGTAGGCATTTACAGAAAATGTGATTCCATTGTCAGCGTGGGTATCGGCGATTAACAATTTTCATTGGAGACCGCGGAAGCATTTGCTATAGAAACGACGTCCAAACCACGGCTCGCGAACCGCATGCGGCTCTTCTGTGTTCACATTGCGACACGGGTACGAAAGATGTTAAGGATTACAGAAAGATTTCCAAGACAGGTTTAATGACCCATAGTGGTTCAATGCGGCTCTCAACAGTTTTTAAATATTTTAAAACGCCTCTCAGTTACACAGGTTTGGCCATCCCTGGTACAGTCAAGGTTAGGAAGCTACAGAAAGTGCTGGAAGGTTGGATGGAAGATGGGAATGACAGCAGGCTGTCGTAAATTTAAAAAAAAAGATAAAACTCCATAACTGTGCTGATATTAACTGTTGCTGATATTAACTGTGCTGATTAGCAGCAAGAATCTTTAAAATTCAACATGGAAATTGGCTGATTAATTGAAGGGAAATGTCCGATTACAGGGATTTGGGATTTTGAGCCTTGTAAACAAAAAAATAGGAGCAAATCTAATTGAAATTATTGATTTCCACTTTCTTTGATTAAAAACGTGTTTAAAAATCATCTACTGTTGAAATGTTGTCCTATTACTTTTATCTTAACAAGAGTGATAGAATGACAAAGATGGCACACATAAGTTATGTTTATAAGTCTAAAGTAATGTCTAATTATAATCCAGAAGTAATATTTCACAAGACGTGTTTTGAGTGCAGTTTTTAGAAGTTCCAAATAGTTAACATATTTTTTTTAAATACACAGAGACATATTACGGATTGTTTTAGGAATGCCTTAAGAGTGTTCCGAAAAGGGTTAGCCTCTACGCGGCTCGGGACACGATTAAGATCACGAAACAGACAGTGATCCGAAACCAAGAAGTGCTCTGGTGGCACCGAAGTCCGAAATGTTAGGTTTTAGTAATGTCATTCGTGATTTCAGTCGTCGTACGGATCTTAGACATAGCAGAGGTGAATAAGCTATGCCGATGATGAAAACCAATGCACCCGTTGAGGGTCGGGTAATTCCTAAGCGACCGTTTCAACCCCGTCACTAGCTAACAGTGAGAGATAGTGTTTAGGGCCCGAAGAACCGGTACGGATTAGCAATAAATACTTCGAAGAACTTTGCGGACGTGAGCTCTGGCGAAACCACCCGACAGGGTGGCCCCCTTAGGTTGGTCACTTTGATGATCCCCCTATCTCGATGCCTTCCATGGCCAATAGACTCGTATGCTGGGTCGGGGTGGCGCCGAGGTTGTAGCGAGTCGAAATGGGAAATTTCACGCCTCTTTTGTGAGGTAAATTTTGTGGGCGGTACCGCCCGACCGATTTCTTGGAAGCCCAGTAGCAGAATTAATAGCTTAGCTTATTTTTGTAAAATACAAGTGCGATAAGATAAATCATTGTCTTTTTTGTTTTATTTTCAATATGTCAATTAGACTTTTCTATGTGGAAATGTCAAAATATCATACTTCCATTCACGTCATGACAAAATCTCACCTTGTAATGTTCCAAAATGTCAAGGACGCGTCCGTAACCTTCTCGTGAGTACACACAGAGGGCCGAGAGGATCTCAAACACGTGTTTCTTGATGGACACGTTGTCTGTGCCTATGGCTGCATGGGAACAAATTGATGAGTTCAGATGGACACTTTAGACAACATATATTTCAAACATGAATATCAATATGAGTGTCGACAAATAAATGGATCAATAGGTTAACCATTCTGGTTCTTAAGGGTTCGCGATGTTCCTGACATTTTTAAAAATAATATTTTTAATGACAGGTGCGTAGCCAGGGTGTGTATAGAGTACATATGTGTCGGGCGTCATGGCACGGGGGCGCTAAAATGAATATTACAACGTCACATTATAAAATTACAGAAATAGCGGACAGATCCTGGAAACAGCTGAAAGGTTCTAAAAAAACTAATAAGTTTCGTAATTATCCGATATGTTCCAAAATGAGCTGATAGGTGCCGTAGTGAAAATATTTTAAACTGTTCCAGGTGTCGACTTTTGTCAAATCATAATGTCTTAAGTCGACTTTCTGGAAATCATGGATAATCATAATGTCTTAAATCGACTTTCTGAAAATCATGGATAATCATAATGTCTTAAATCGACTTTCAGAAGATCATACACAATCATAAAGTCTTAAGTCTACTTTCCGAAGATCATGGATAATCATAATGTTTTGAGTAGACTTCCCAATGATCATTGAAAATCACTGTGATTCAAAGACGTGTTTTTTCAAGATCATGTGAATTGAAAAACCCTACATTGACGACTTTATTCAAATCATATGACATAACATACCAAAATCATAGTAAGCAACACATCTGTAGACGGATCATAGACAATGACAAGGTCTGTAGTAGACTTCAATAATAGATTGACCTTGAGATGATGCAGCAGTGATGTTTATTTGCCATCTTTTACACGAAGTCGTGGTTGTGACACACCCTCCATAAGTCACATCTCAGTGACACGAGCTCCTTCAACCATGATTCACCATGACACATCCCCAAATCTCGATCTCTTCTTCGAGTGAGTCATGGGGGCAACAATTAGTTTTAGCTCATGCCATCATTACCCTGGGCCTTGTCCCACATCACCCGATACCCCAGTCCCCCTATACCCAGCAATTACCTCCCATGTGCCCCTGTAAACTCACCTCAACAGTGACTGGTTTGGTTTCACAGGGGATTTTTTTAAAAAAGCTTTGATGCCAATTACAAGATGGGGAGTTGAGAAAATAAGCCACACCACATGCACACACACACACACACATTTTCTCACACATACGATCTCCCTCTTTCTCAAGCTGTCTTCATCACATAGGCACTCATACGTCCAGGCGTCGTTGTGAAACCACACACCCATACATCCAGGCGTTGTTGTGAAACAAATATGCATCTTCTGTATGGGACCCATCCACCAAAGAAAACATTGATAAACTAGAACAAATTCAAAAAAGAGCTGCCAGATTCATTACTGGAGAATATTCAAAACTGACAAGAATAACACCATTAGTTAAATCATTAAACCTTGAAACACTAGAGGATAGAAGAACCAAGAGCAAAGTAGTAATCATACATAAAGCAATTAATTCTAATTTAGAAATACAACACAAAGATAACTTAATACAACCCTCAGATAGACATAAAGATAAAAACACCTTTCTTATTCCGTATGCAAGAACAAACACATACAAGTTTTCCTTCTTCCCGTCCGGAATTCGGGCGTGGAATGGGTTGCCTGAAGAATCCAGGAAAACCAACACTTTATCAACATTTAAATCTCTAATAAAAATGCAGGACTAAACACAAACCATAGATAAGCGTAGGACGCAATAATCTTCTGCATAGAAGGAGCGTCTGTAAACAGATAAGATAAGATAGGATAATTAGTTATACAAACGATCCCACAGTCGGTCATTTAATAGATCATTCAGTCGGTAATGCTTACGATACCATTACTATGATAAATGATTAAAAATTAAAAAGGGCTTCTAATAATATACTACAATAATATACAACAATATTTTTGTAAAATTTAAAGATGGCAGGCATGTTACCGCTGTATTAAAACGCTTGAGTGCCTTAGTTCTCAACGGTAGTGTGACAACTGCAGTGGCCACGCGTTCTAATGGATACAATTGTGATACAATTGTGGATACAATTGTGATGAGAGGCGGGAGTGAGGAGTCCTTTTATTGTCGCCAAATTGTTTGGAATTTATTTGGATTGCTTCGAAAACCAATGAAAGTGACAAGATTGCGGGGATACGGTGGTCGAGTGGCAGCGCGCTCGACTGGCGTACCGATGGTCACGGGTTCGAATCCATGGGAGGCCAAGGATTAGTTCCTGGGACCTAGGGCGTCCCCGAGTCCACCCAGCTTCGAGTGGGTACCTAACACATAGGGAAATAAAAGGCGGCTGGGTAATGCGTGGAACCCTTATAGCCGTGGCATGTGAACGCTGCATCACTTGAAAAAATCAACTGCTGTCTTGCAGATGGTCTTGGCTATGGAAGCACATCCAGAAAAAACAGCAGGCTGAAGTCGGAGACCACGGGCCAATTGGAGCAAAACTCGTCGGCACGCAAAACTCAAATTGAGAACGAAGAAGAAGAAGAAGACAAGATTGCGGTTGACTATAATTTATATATAAGATTAACTCATATTTACTCTGTTTGTACCATTGTTGTCAATAGAATGTGCTTAATCTATCAATATACATAATTTGCAATGTATGTCACGTCATGTCTGTCCTGTCCGTGACGCTACTAATTTTAGAAAGCAGCGCACATAATTACTGCACCAAAAAATAACTCTTTTCGAACGTCCGCATAAAATTGTTCAATAGGGAAATAAGTTAATAAAAATAAAGGAAAGTTCTGTATTACGTTATTTTTTATTATCTGATGTGTATTTATTTTGAAACCTTCCGTCATTTTTGACGGGTGATACATTAGTATATATATAATTCACCAAAGAGAGTATGTGCAAATAAGCATGACGAATGACCTTCTCTGGGGTCGACCAATAAGTTCATGGTTTGGCAAGCGGGGGTGGTGGAGGGAGGGGCAACAATGGTGCTTGCGTTTACATGCGTTGTTCTTTCACAGAATAACATGTGATTCGTAGTGTAGTGGGTATCACGTCCGCCTTGCACGCGGAAGGTCCTCGGGTCAAGAACCGGCGAAAACATTATTTTTTAATTTTTAAAAATGTGTGTTTGTGCCCGTTCTTTTCCCCCTTTTTGCGAACATGGCTGACCCTCGCTATATTCGGCCAATCACAGTTTATGGTTGGCAAGCTAGGATGGTGAAGGGTGGTGGGCGGGTAGATAGCCGCAGTGCGAATGTCTCGAGACCAACAATGCGTCAGTGGTTCGTCCTCACCGACGTTCACTCGCGTTGCTTTGATTTTTTCGTGCTGTAGTTTGTGTCCGTTCTTTCCTCCCTTTCTTTGTCCTATCCATGAGCAAGTCAGCGGCGTATTCTACGCCGCGGGGCGTATCTAGTATAAATTAAAAGACGAAACAGAAGAATTCAAGCAATATAGCTGGAGTTTCAATGGAGTAGTAAAGGTCAAACATTTTGGGTCCTTTTGGCATGAACGTCGTCCAATTCTTTGTTAACGATGTATAAGTATCAATGCTTTTTCCTCCTTTTTTTAATAAAATAAGAACGTTTTTTCAAACTTGTAATACATTTTATCAAAGCCCATTGGATATAATCCAGTGCTTCTCAAAGTGGTGGTCCGCGGACCGGTGCCAGTCCATGGGCCATCCGATGCCGGTCCGCAGACGTGACTTAGAAAGGACATTTCGCTACCACGTCAGTACAGGGAAAATAGTTCACCGGTCCCTGGTGCAATGAAAAAATTGCCTGCCGGTCCGCAATACTAAAAAGTTTGAGAAGCACTGATATAATCCACCATTTTCTTAGATTGACTGCGAACAATGTTTCTAAATCAAAGCCTGAAGTCCCAGTCCACTCATCCTCATGCAGCTAACTTGACAAAATGACCGATTCAGTCCGTATACACTTATTCGGTCTACTTATCCACTGCTTTTCCAACTATAATCGTTCTTGCCCCCGAACCTTGTCACCTAAATTGTGTTAGCATTCCTGTGGTGCCACGTTCGTTGTGGGTTTAGTTGGTTTTTTTTTACCAACTCCTCTGCTGTAATCTCACTGAACTGTAAATCTGTCACTCAGTGACGACATGCCTCGACCTTGCTAAGGCCGTTTTTTGCCTGATGATCTTACGTAATGTTTTGTTTGTTTTTTTAAAGATTCCAACATTTGAATTAAGTTTGAAAAAAAGAACAACAGTAACACAGCAGATAAAGCTAAACATTTTTAACTCTAACATCACAATGGGGGTAGATAAACCTAGTACTGGACCTGTTACTGGTCCTGTTACTGCATGGATCTTTTACTGGACCTGTTATTGGACCTTTTACTGGACCTGCTACTGGACATGTTACTGCATGGACCTGTTACTGGACCTGTTACTGGATCTGTTACTGGACCTATTACTGGACCTGTTAGTGGACCTGTTACTGGACCTGTTACTGGACCTGTTACTGGACCTGTTACTGGATCTGTTACTGGATGGACCTGTTATTGGACCTGTTAGTGGACATGTTACTGGACCTGTTATTGGACCTGTTACTGGATCTGTTACTGGATGGACCTGTTACTGGACCTGTTACTGGACCTGTTAGTGGACCTGTTACTGGACCTGTTACCGGACCTGTTACTGGATCCGTTACTGGACCTGTGACTGTACCACTTACTGGACCTCTTACTAGGGGGTCACAGGAATGAAATGAGTGATTAGTTTTATTTGGCTATTGATCATAATTTCCGCCTTACGCCATGTCAGCATTGTGTCATGGTATCTTCATTATGTTAGCTTTATGTCAATATGTAAGCCTTATGTCAATATATCAGCCTTATGTTAATGTCAAATGTATGCCATTATCTCAGCTTTGTGTCATTTGTCATCGTTATATCATTACGTCCGTCTTATGTCATTGTGTCAGCTTAATCATTTGCTAATGTCATTACTTCAACCTTCTATCATTTCAATCTTAAGTCATGATGTCAGCTTTATGCCACTATGCCATGTCAATCATATGTTATGATAGCAGTAGCATTGTGTTACAATGTCCCTCTCTGGTCCTCCAATCACATTGTTTCATATTTCCACACCTTTGTTTTGCCACCTCATGCATGATGTATAGAATTGCGTCTCAATTCGTCTTCCGAACAGCCTTTGTCTCTAAACTAAATAACTGCAATAAATATTAAATTATTTTTGTTTACCCAGTTTTGATACCAAGTCCAGCATTAGATAAACATTAAGAGTCTTCTTGAAAAAAAAAGAGCGAGGTATTTTGAAAAAATTAAAAGTATGTATTTCTTCTAACGATAAAAGTAGTTTATGTGTACCGTACTGTCATTTATGTGGTTGTTAGGATATGAATTTTTATTAAATGCATTAATACTTAATATGTAGGTTATTATTATTATGTAAAGCGATGTGAGCCGAGTTCCTTACTGGGGTACAGCGATATATAAATTATCAATGTATTATTATTGTTATTATTTCAGAATCCATATACATAATATCAATGTGTCTAACGATGCTTTGGAAGAGTTATTTTTGTCCCAGGAACTTGAGATTGTTAGACTTTGAAATGTGAAAGGAATCGTGTTATGTTGCCAATCAATCAAGTCACCTCAAATGAAACGAGGCTAATTTGCCACAATAGGGCTTGTCATTTCTAAGACCGGAAAACGTCATAACTCATTGTGCACTGTTCTATTTTAAGACTACAATTTTAGCGGAACAATGTTTTTAAGCATACATACAGAAGAATAAAAAAAGTTCTCAAAATAGTTAGCATAGCAATTATTACGAAACTGTTTGTTCTTGTTCAAGTCCAAGAAGCAGTCTGAAATTAAAGAAGAATTAACACATAGCTGATAAGATACTTCCTTCCCAATATACAAACATTTACATATTGACTCGTATCTTTTAATAAATTTTATGAAATTTGTCTACCTAAAAACACCGGATGTTTCTATTAATAGATTTCACTGTAGAAATGACAAGCCCTATATGCCTTTCTGGGAAATTTGACGAAAACCGAATAGTATGGACGGCACATTCGGGCGGCACTGTTGTGCCATTTTCTCCTGGGCCGAATGTGTCACTGCCATTGGGTGAACTCCCTTTTTCAGATGTATTGGGACCTCCATTTTATTGTAATAAAATTTAGAAACGACACTGCCAATGAATTTCCCACCCACACATGAAAGGGGTCAATTTCGGAAAAGTTAAAATTAACACAAATAAAGTTTCGGACGTTGTTGGTTAATCCGAAAGATAGCCGTATTGATCCTACGGCTGGAATCTTTTAATCCGGCGTTAACCCATCCAACTGAGAGACCGATAAATTTTTTTTTAATTTTCAAGGACGTGTCTTAATGATAGACATTGTTGTTAAATTAGCAGCTCTAATGACAGATTGCTGTGTGAACTGCGTCACGTATCGTGTTGGTTCAAGGAAATGTGAATGGCCCGAAACGGGAAAACCCATTCAGGTGCGCATATCTCTATAATTTTCATCTTAAGTCCTAGGCTTATTTTTGAATAATAAGAAGGTGCATACAGAATGGTGAAATTTCTTCGTTTTCCCCAAGCGTAAATTGTGGGTTGAAAGTGCTTGAAACTATTTTCGGCACTGACTCACCGATCGGACCACGGATTCAAGCTATTTATTCTTATAATAGCAATGTACTTTTAAATAGCTTAACAATAATTTTTTTAACGAAATGTTGACGAGGAAACAAATGTTTACATTTTACATATAAATTTCGTTAACTCTAAATAGCGTAGCTAAGTGTGAGCCGAGATTCGGCAATTATTATTTATGGAGTGGTACAATTACAGAACAAAGCTCTCAGTTATGCCTTACGTCAACACGGTAAAGATACAAAGTCGAGCTTCAAGCTGTGTGTCCCCAGAGCATTAAGACCTTGGTTTTGAATGCCCCATGCTCTTCTAGTGTGTGTGTCCCTTGCTGTGACTGTGAGATAATATTCTCATTGTTCAAGCTGCCAGCCCAGTTATGAATGACGTTAAAATCGGGCAGCCGACCATTGTTTTTTTTACAAACAGAAGAGCAACACACACACACACACACACACTTTCAAAACCCCAAGTTTTTTTTTATTTTTGTTTATGTTAAATTCAGTAAAGGGTTACAGCATGTGAACTAAGCACTTCTGTTGTCGCTGTCAATTGAACAGAGGGGCATGTGATGTGTTCCCAGCAGTGTTGACAATGCAATGAATTATGTCTATACACTACCCCACAGAGGCTTATCTGTCCTACATGATTATTGTGAAGACTTCGCTCCGTGAGAAGATTAATGAATTTCAGTGAATGGTCGTCCCATTTGTGTGAACTCATCAATGGTCGTCCCATCTGTGTGAACTCATCAATGGTCGTCCCATCTGTGTGAACTCATCAATGGTCGGCCCATTTGTGTGAACTCTATCAACTGTCGTCCCATTTGTGTGAACTCATCAATGATCGTCCCATCTGTGTGAACTCATCAATGGTCGGCCCATTTGTGTGAACTCATCAATGGTCGTCCCATCTGTGTGAACTCATCAATGGTCGGCCCATTTGTGTGAACTCTATCAACTGTCGTCCCATTTGTGTGAACTCATCAATGGTCGGCCCATTTGTGTGAACTCTATCAACTGTCGTCCCATTTGTGTGAACTCATCAATGATCGTCCCATTTGTGTGAACTCTATCAGCTGTCGTCCCATTTGTGTGAACTCATCAATGGTCGTCCCATCTGTGTGAACTCATCAATGGTCGTCCCATTTGTGTGAACTCATCAATGATCGTCCCATTTGTGTGAACTCTATCAGCTGTCGTCCCATTTGTGTGAACTCATCAATGGTCGTCCCATCTGTGTGAACTCATCAATGGTCGTCCCATGTGTGTGAACTCATCAATGGTCGTCCCATTTGTGTGAACTCATCAACAGTCGTCCCATTTGTGTGAACTCTATCAACGGTCGTCCCATTTGTGTGAACTCATCAATGGTCGTCCCATCTGTGTGAACTCATCAATGGTCGGCCCATTTGTGTGAACTCTATCAACTGTCGTCCCATTTGTGTGAACTCATCAATGATCGTCCCATTTGTGTGAACTCTATCAGCTGTCGTCCCATTTGTGTGAACTCATCAATGGTCGTCCCATCTGTGTGAACTCATCAATGGTCGGCCCATTTGTGTGAACTCTATCAACTGTCGTCCCATTTGTGTGAACTCATCAATGATCGTCCCATTTGTGTGAACTCTATCAGCTGTCGTCCCATTTGTGTGAACTCATCAATGGTCGTCCCATCTGTGTGAACTCATCAATGGTCGTCCCATGTGTGTGAACTCATCAATGGTCGTCCCATTTGTGTGAACTCATCAACAGTCGTCCCATTTGTGTGAACTCTATCAACGGTCGTCCCATTTGTGTGAACTCATCAATGGTCGTCCCATGTGTGTGAACTCATCAATGGTCGTCCCATTTGTGTGAACTCATCAACAGTCGTCCCATTTGTGTGAACTCTATCAACGGTCGTCCCATTTGTGTGAACTCATCGATGGTCGTCCCATCTGTGTGAACTCATCAATGGTCGTCCCATCTGTGTGAACTCATCAACGGTCGTCCCATTTGAGTGAACTCTATCAACGGTCGTCCCATTTGTGTGAACTCATCAACTGTCGTCCCATCTGTGTGAACTCATCAACAGTCGTCCCATTTGAGTGAACTCTATCAACGGTCGTCCCATTTGTGTGAACTCATCAACTGTCGTCCCATCTGTGTGAACTCATCAACAGTCGTCCCATCTGTGTGAACTCATCAACAGTCGTCCCATTTGAGTGAACTCTATCAACGGTCGTCCCATTTGTGTGAACTCATCAACTGTCGTCCCATCTGTGTGAACTCATCAATGGTCGTCCAATTTGTGTGAACTCATCAATGGTCGTCCCATGTGTGTGAACTCTATCAACTGTCGTCCCATTTGTGTGAACTCATCGATGGTCGTCTTAAAGTGTGGACCTGTTTGAGAAAGTTATCAGCCGCACTTCCCAACCGCGGCAGCACCTCTCCATAAAACTACGACAGCAACATCTTAGGGGCCGTCCATAAAGTAAGTCACGATCCGGAGGGGGGGGCGTAACAAAGTGTGACCGATTGTAACAAGGGGGGGGGGTCAGGCAATGTTTTAGATAAAATTTGAATTATTTGTTAATAAAAATGGTTTTTGACGAACGTTTGACATATTTTAAGGGGGGGGGAGGGGTCCCAGAGAGTTGTGAAAGTTTGTGACAAGGGGGAGGCAGGTGTTAAAAATGATTAGAAATAGCGTGACGTACTTTATGTACGGCCCATTTTTTTCCACACTTGTTCTGGAAAACAAAAAAACAAAAAAAAACAAGGACCGTCACTCAAGCGGCACACGGTGTACTGTGGGGCACATAGTAGTGAGTTGTCGACTCTGCTCTTTAATCTTCATTGCTTAAAAATACTTTCATTTAATATTTAACCTTTTACATTTCTTCTTTTTAACCTGTGTTTGATATTTTTTCAAACAAAAGTACGTTATTTAACCCCCACCCCACCAAACAATGGTAAAAGAAACAAAAGAAAATGTATAGAAAATAATAATTTTAAAATACGTGTGCTTTTTATCACCGTAAGTCAATGTTGAAATAAAAAATATATATATATATTTTTACATTTAAAATAAAACGGTTAGACTGTGCATGATAAAATGTCCGCAAGTTGAAGGTTTTATCTAAGACCAATTTTATATTTCAGCTGTTTCTTGCTTTAAGCCAGAGAACCATTCAAATTTCAACTGTTTCTTGCTAGAGCCAATCTCGTAAACTTCGCCGTCTTACTTATCAATAGCTGCAATACAGGGGCGGATAAAGACTGCACGGTGCCCCTGGCTACAACACAAAAGGTAAACAAACATCTTCAAGTGACAACAAATGTTCCCTCTAAGGTTCGTTGGTCTTTGTGCCAATTAAAAGAAAACTCAAAAATTGCACAGCATCAATTTTTTAAAACAATATTTTACAAAATTCGCTGCGCGGTAATCCTAAGCTGCTGCGCGGCATCGGTCAGATATTTGTGCAGTTTAAAGAGAACGTTGATGAAATCCTAGATACGTAAAGTCAACTCGCCCAGCCTTTATTTAAAAAAATAATAAATATGTTTATTACTGTAACTTTTTATTAATGGAAACCTACCCCCAAAACTTGGGTATTTATATGTCTGAAATTATTTTTTTCGGAACTAAGCCCGTGTTATAATAATAATAATAATAATAATAATAAATTGATAATTTACAAACCGCTGTATCACAGTGAGGTTATGGGCTTACAGCGCTTTACAAGAAGGTATAAACATACATATAAGTAATAAATTAGCATTCATACCATAACAACCGAATTAATTACAGTACATACATTGTTAAGAGATACTGGCTTAAACAACCCGAGACAAATATGGGGACAAAAAATACGACCGGTGAAAAAATGTGAGCATCACTTGATAAATATGTACTCATCCCCCTGCCTTTCTATAGGCGGTAATTTAAGACGTTTGCTTCACACGCATGCTACTATTAGCTCGTGGCATTTTACTTTCAAGTTAAACAGTGAAACATACAATCATTAAGAAGTAACATCGCAAACATCCTTAAATTAAAGCCACGTGCTTCATGTGTGTACGTGTGTGTGCATGCTTTCGTGCGTGCGTATGTGTGTATACATGAATGACTGATTATGTGCTTAATTTATAATTAATAATTTGCAATGTATGTCACGTCTCGTCTGTCCCGTCTGTCCGTGACGCTACTAATTTTAGAAAGCAGCGCACCAAATTACTGCACCAAAAAATAACTCTTTTCGAACGTCCGCGTAAAATTCTCCAATATGAAAATAAATGAATTAAATAAAAAATAAATTAAATAAATTAAAGTTCTGTATTACATTATTTTTTTATTCTGATGTGTATTTATTTTGAAAACTTCCGTCACTTTTGATGGGTGACACACTAGTTTAATTAATAAAATTTTACGAGCTTGGATAGATAGCTCGGTTCAATTTGTTAAGAATTTTCTATTTGTATTAAATTTATCATTGAAATTTCCACGGATGCCGGGATATAAGTATCACCAAGCGCCTGCCAGTGAGCAGCACCGCTAAGTTTTCTTGCAGACTTCAAAGTGACGACATTCCCTTCACCGGTATCTATTATCTTTAAGTGGTGCAGGTCTTGCCACTCCATCAAGCAGCTCCCATAAATAATATAAAATATCGTAGTTATACTTCTCCGTCCATAAAACAAATCATCCGTGCCCGAGGACAGTTCGAGTTGTCTCGCGATCTCTCGTGTTGTGTGATATGAGACACCGAGCTTGTATCATCAGGCGCCATCTCACACCACCGGTTTAGCATCAATAAAACTAGAGCCCTCGTGCCATGAGAGAAGGAGACGCTACCTGCGCCGTGATATGCTGCAGATAGAGGCGATGCTGAACAATGTCGTAAAAGATCGTTTCGTGTCTTGTTTAATCCTTCGTTTAAGGTGTGTGTGTGTGTGGGGGGGGGGTCGGGTCGGGCACCTTTTGGAGTTCATTTCTATTTCTAACGCAATTATATTTTCAACTTTATTGGCCCACGGTTTATGACGGTGAACCAACCAGGATCTGCACGGTTAGATACATTAGGGAATTGCTTAGATTAGATCAATGAAAATCGTTCAGCACGGTCCCTGGCCATTCGCTGCTTTGTCAAACCAGAAGAAGTATTCTCAGATGGATGTATATTTGAGTTGGTCATTGTTCTGATCACATGATGACCCCGGGGGCGGGGGCAATTAGTACTACTTTTTCAATCCAGTATTCTAGGATTCATCATGTTCATTGGTCATACTCATAGGGAACCAATTTAAAAAGACCGGGAAAACGGTCGCTTTAATGATGTCTGTTGAGATATCGTTGCCGCAAAAATTTCTGGCTTTTGATATTTAAAGATAAGAGTTGGAGCAGATCTTCAAGTCAGCCTACATCGCCACATACTAATT
>CALYLW010002260.1:0-58711 GCA_944989445.1 Ampullaceana balthica | reverse complement strand
ACCCACGAACAACACAACCCACACAGACACCCATCGACGGTACGATGACCTGTCGCCTACAAATGGGTGACGCCTCTGCCCCACCAAGGTGATTTTAATGTTGTGGTGGGAAACAATTTCCACGCTATCACAAGCCCCTTCCTCCCCGCCCCTACCCGAGTGAAAGTTTGTCTTTGAGACAGAAGGTGCGTCGTCTGGCCTCGGTTCAGGTACAGACGACCACACACGCATGTGCCCTCGTTCTGGTAACCTGATACAATCAAAACGATATTGTAGTGTAAGTGGTTCAGGCCGGTTGGGCGGGGGTGGGTGATATCAGTATCCTGGGGTATGGGACAATTTGTCACCGAAGTGAATTCATTCAAATATAAACGCTACTCCTCTTGGTATAAGTGACCACTATTTCAGATTTATCCCACCAAATTTCAACTGAATAAATCAACTTAAGTCCGGAATTCCCAAAAAAAAATAGAATGAAATAAAACAAAAATTCCAATATCACCATGGTGACCAAGCCGAAGACATGTGGTTCTAATACATGCATGAAACAAGATGGCGAAGTCAAGCAACAAAAAAAAAGCAAAACTCTATTGGACTATTTTTGTGTGTGTAAAATATTAGTTTTAACAGTTGTAATTTTTTTAATGCCTACATCTACTGGCCGACTTAACTACAATTCAAGACATGGCTGCTGCGACCAATCCCTTGTGGGGTCATCCACAGAGACAACGAGAAGAAGGAACCATAATGGCTGAGTGACAAGACAGTTTAAGAGATGAATTCCTGCAGCAGGCGAAGACGTCCAGAGTCTAGACGAAAGTTTGCCACGAGTCCAGAAATCTCTCACCACGTCCCGTGTCTGCTCCACTCGACCAGTCAACGCGGCAAGTTCCTGGTGATAAGAGAGAGGTCCTCTTGCTTATCGGGGACAGATAACTCGCCCTTGAAGTGGGAGCCCGAGTTCTCCTGGCGATCATGTTAGTTTTGTCGTCGTTATCACCCGAACACAAACACCTTTACCCCGCCACTTAGGCTTCCGCCAGACGTGAACCGTATTCAAATGTCTCGTCTCCTGGGCCCCTGGTTATCGTCAGGTCCAGCCTCTAAGCCCCGGGCCATGTAAGTGTTTAGTGTTACCCCCCGGGGTTAGGCTTAAAGTGTAAGAAAATTTCTCAAATTCTATCAAGTCAATTGTATTATATCTTAACTTAACCATATGTGAATTCATAAATTCAAGGGGTACAAAAACTTTAGGGCAAGGAGTTTTTTCATTGGTGGATGAAAGAATTTCGACAACCCAGCCGAGAGATCAGAAAAGTTGTAAATCTGAGGAAATAAAGCGAAGTTCTCAAAATTATATCATTTTTATTGTGTGGACAAACTAGGACGAATGTTATGCGAAATATTTACGAAGAGGCAATTAACGAGGCATTAGGTTGCGAGGGCTTGACCTTAAAAAGGAAAAAATAATAATTAGCTGAATAAGTTTCACTGTACCATCATTAGAGTCAATTAGTGACATTTCAGTCATTATTCAAAGACCCTCGAAATTTCAACAACATATAAATGTTTTAAAAAAAATAAAATAATTGAATAAATGTAACATGCTCACAACTGAAAAAAAGTGTCAAAATGGCTATTGAACAAGTTCCGTCTGTATCACGTGATTGAAATAAGCACTCCGGTTGACCAGCCTTTTAATTATTCCACTGTTTGGCATTATTTTGGATCGAAAAGGATTTATACATATAATACATGAATTTTTTCAAACGCAATAGCACATTTATAAACAATTAATAATTGTATACGTTGCAGACCCCAATGCCCAATAGGTAGAGTCTTCTGGAAGGGATACATATGGGATATTTACATCTGGGAGGGAGGGATACATATGGGATATTTACATCTGGGAGGGAGGGATACACCAGAGACGGGATCGATGGCTAGAGCTGTGGAAAAAATAAAATATCTTCAAACAATGACGCAGTTTGCCCAGTGTTGATGAAGAATGTTTGTTTACATTCTCAACAAATGTTAGGCTAAACACAGAAATTAGACTTTCCAATAAGTTAACATGTCAAATCTGGCAAACTCTTAATTTTAATGACATTATGTGTGTCCAGCTTTTTAAAAAATAAAATAAATTTTTTTTAACATAATACCAGAAATCAGGTAAATAATATTGATCAAGAAGCCTGATTGCAGTCTCACCCATATTTTGTCAGAAATCATGTAACGTACATTACTCCGTGTGATGAGGAGAGAAGGATGAAAAGAGGGAGCCATCTCGTCACGGCGGGACGGAGGCCCAATATTGATTGTGTACTCATCTCCTCACGGGGGCCAACATAACGACTTCATTCAACACGCAGCAGTGTGACCTTGCCATGCTTCTGGCCAGCTTTGCTCGCCTGCTGACCGGTCGGACAGCCAAGATTCGGGTCAGACGTGACATTTTTTGGTCGCAAAAATTAGCGATACCTCACCTGGCCGCCCGTGAAGAAATATTTATCCGGTACAGCTGACTTAGTCTGAGCAGGGCGTAGAGTCTCATGACGTGTGATTAAGGTTTACGCAAAGGAAACAACCATTTCGCATCTCATATTTTTTTTATAAATCTTCTCCTAACGAAATGTCCCGAAACCATTAAAAGAAACAAAATAGCCTCCACGCTATTGATTTAGACTTGTTTGATTTATGTATTGTCCCGTGATCACAGATGTAATTAAAATGAACAGGTTCCCCTCCCGATATTTGCCTAGAAAGGCCACAATTTCAATTTGACACTAATTAACGTCGGCTGTTAGAGACAAAACGTTCGTGACCCTGTAACAACGTTCGTGACCCTGTAACATACCCCACTGACCTAGACTCAGTCTCACTGCCAGGTCAAAGACGCTTGGTTCGTATGACCTCGTACCTTTTAGGGGAAAAAGGGGGGGGGGATAACGCATTTTAAAGAAGAGAGTGAGAGAGAGAAAGAGAGACAAAAAGATTCCCCTTGTTCCTCATCAGCCTCTCAGTCTCCACGAATCCCATTATCCTTAAATCAAACAGCCGTAGCAAAGTTCATATGAACATCCCAATCTTCACGGCGGTGGGGAGGCTGAGCCCCCGGTAATCCGTGTGGCCGGACAGTCCCAAGCTCCGCGCCTGGCCCCATACCACACCCCACCCCCACACCCCACCCCCACACCCCACCCCCACACTCCCCGACTCACCTCTGAGAATCTGAAGATGTGCAAGGTTTTTCCTTGCGTCACTTCCGTCAAACAAAGGTCGGCCCACCGATAGTGTTGTTGGTGAGAGAGATTCTGCATCGGTCGAGGATGTGCCGAGTCACAGAAAAGGCGAGTTTAAACACACCTCGTTGACTCGTTGAGCTTTTGGAATAAGAGCCAGATGTGGATAAAGGAAGAGACATTCCCTCTCCCACCCCCCTGTGGAAATCAAGGCGCAACTTGGAGGACCTCTAAAGAAGAAACAAAAGCTGTCCCGCAGAAACATTACATTCAATGAAACGAATGTATCGCAAACAAATTATATTGACCACGAATAAAAGTAGCATGAATGTCGAATCCTTTAGTATAGCTAGCACTAGAATGTGAATTGTCAATATGGAAAACAACTAATTTCCGATCACTTCAGAAAGAAAAAAAAAGAAATTAGCAGTTGTCAAATGCTTGGTGGTTGTGGCGGTGGAGTCGGTCCTTCTGACACCATGTAATAGTACAACTGTTAATGAACACTGCTAATCAAGTATCCAGTCCGTGGTCTGTGTAACAGATACTGACTTTAATTGCAATTTCGTTACAGATATCATATATATATTTACCCTCAATTATCTCAGACTCACTCACTGTGGCCTAACGCTAAGGGACATCACTCTGCTTTTTTTTTAAATTTGAAAATATAGACTTAATAAATAGAAGTTAAAAAAAAAGATTTTTAAAAACCACGTTTTTATAAGTGGACTAGAAAAAGAAAATAATTTAAAACTTATAAATTAAAGTACTTTAATTTAATATGACTAAAAATGTGGGGCGGGCGCTTATGAGGTTTAACATATGCAGCTCACTCATACTCTCACTTATAGATCTCTCTTTTGCCTTCTAAATTAGAAATCTTTAATATTTATACCAAACACCCGCCCCACGTTTTTAGTCATATTAAATCGAAGTACTTGAACTTATAAGTTTTAAATTATTTTCTTCTTTTTAGTCCGCTTATAAAAACGTGTTTTTAAAAAAATATTTTTTTACCTCTATTTATTTTACCAAACACCTCACAAGCGCCCTCCCAACGTTTTAAAAACAATGTGATGTGGTCACGGGGTGAACTCACAGATGTCAACAAAAGCCGACGGTACAGATGCTTATATATAGACTATAGATAAACTAAAAAGTTCAATAATTAAATAACGGTACATTTGATCGATCTGAAATTTTGATACAATGCATTGTCATCCAAGATCTATCTGTGGTAAAACTTTCAGATCTCTAGGGACCATCAGAAGTGGTTCAACTTTACGTTGGCAGATTTGAAAAAATCTTGGACAACCAAACCAACAAACCAACAAACAGGAACGAAAGCGAGTTAATAAAAATGTGGTAAAAATCATAATAATTTTGGTTTCCAGATAAACATTAACAAAACAACGCACGAACCTTCGAATCAGCATTTGTGTTGTAAACAGTGTGACTGACTCGTGTGGTGATTAGCACTGTAAAAAAAATGTTATATAAACTAGTGTATTACCCGTCAAAAATGACGGAAGTTTTCAAAATGAATATATTTCAGTTTTTGTAATTGTCCCTTTTGCTTGAAAGCCGCATAGTAAATAATCAGAAAATGTAGAGACCAAGAGAGAAAACTTAAATCTCTTTTCCATATTGAACAATTTTTTGCGGACGTTTGAAAAAGGTGGGTTTCTTTTTTTTTCCAAGGCTATTTTTTTTAGAGGTGCGCTTTCTAAAATCTAGCGTTACGAACGGACATAGCCGAGTATATATTTTGATTATATATACGAATATATGTGTTATGAGACAAACCTCCAAGTTTAAGCTTCGCGTTATATAAGTTTGCATGAATAATAATGATATAATCAGGTTAATAGTAAATGCATAGTGAATTACACACAGCATAAGGTGATACTACAGCGAAGAAGTTTGAAGTTCGAAGTATTAACAAATATTGCTGAGGAGTCAGCCGGACGTTAACTTGCGGCATTGAATAGTGCGCACCAATTATGAGTGCACCAATAATACAGCACAGAGCCTTAAAAATAAATTATGTGACTGTAATGTGATCCACATCAAGGACATCTGTGATTTGAAGCAGTTTAAGCTTCATTGATGATTATGACTTGTCAGTTTATTCGCCCATTTGTCCATACATTGTTACCACAACATTACCAAAACATGTAAAAAACTAAAATGTAATTTTTACACATGTTAATAACAAAGAACTATTCATTTTCGCATGAAACGTAGTAAGCAAAGTTTGTCACAGGATAACAGAAAAGATTAAATTATCAACTGTTAATCATATTTACAATTTAATATAAACGTGTTAGTAATTCACATAAACGTTTTTATTATTGTCAAGTCAGCACCTTTTCAAGATCTATTATGATTTGTCAGTTTATGCGCCCATTGGTCCATACATTATTACCTGTACATTATGAAAAACATGTAAATAAAAAATTGTAACTATTTACAAATATGAATAACAAAGAACTATTTATTTGGCATGAAACCTTTGAAGTAATAGTTAATCACTGGATAAAAGAAAATATTAAAGTATCAACAGATAATCGTATATAAAGTTTAATATACACGTTTTAGGAATTCTAATAAACGTTTTCATTATTGTCAAGTCAGCACCCCTTCCAATTCTATATTAAAAGCAAAGATTTTTTTATCCAAATTAGTCTAAGACGCATTAAAATATTACATGTAAATAACAATAAAAAAAAATTATTGTGGGGAGGAGTCCGATTTTTAAATATGTTATTTTTTTAAACATACAAATATGCAATCTCAAAGTTTATAAAAGAAAAACAAACGCTAAACTGAAGCATAAGTTGGCAAATTTCATTTGCAGTAAAAAATAATGGCTTTGTAGTTCAAAACGCATCGAAACTTGACAACCAAACGACAACCAATTGTAAATTTCATAAACCGAAAAACGAATGTTATGTATTAATATAGAAAATTAAATTTATAATTACGTACGTAATATTCACAAGGACACATACACAAAAACGGACATTTAATACAAAAAAAAATAATAATAATATTAATCAAATAAAACATGTCTCTTTTTACTTCGTTCCCTTCACACATTAATAAAAGCTCAAATAATGACGTCACGTCACAATATTTTATTGCTAGAAACACATTTTGTTAATCTCGAATGCAACATTTTTACTCCTATATTTTCATTTTTTATCGGGAGTTACCTCACATAGCGTCACGGACAGACACTACAGACGTGACATTGCAAATTATATATATTTAATACTTTGTGTACATTTCAGGAATATTTCGGATTTATCATACAAGAATAAGTTACTTGGGCTTTTGACCCCCAAAAAAGTGGGCATCGTAGGCGACCTACAACCCCTATTATAAAATGCTTTGTGTACATTTCATGAAGTTTAACATTACTTATTTATCATACAAGGACAAGTTAGTTGGGCTTTTGAAAAAGGTGGGCGCCTTAGGTGCCCTAAAAAAGTGGGCGCCGCAAACGCCACGGCGCCGCAGCACAAACTAGTAGTATATAGCAGGGGTGGCCAGACCTGCAGTATCTGAGAGCAATTCTAAAAAAAAATTAAAAAATAAAAAATTGAAACACTATAGGTCATTAAACCTGGCTTGGAAATATTCCAGTAATCCTTGTAACATATATTTCATGAATTGTACGCGAGCCGCAAAGTGAACACAGAAGAGCCGCATGCGGCTCGCGAGCCGCGGTTTGGCCACCGTTTGTATATAGTATATAGCCACCCGGAGGTCACCACACAACACAAGCACGAGCTCACATCACTAGCCAAGCACCGATTAGCAGTATTGATTCACAGTCGTACTATTACAGGGGCGTCTTCATTATAGTGGTGTAGAAGGGTATGTCCGTTCTAGAAAGTAATTTCGTTCATGTATATTTTGGATCGGCATTTTCGGCCAATTTATTTGAACCTTTTGGGTTGAAGTGGTTTCTAAAAATTCTTGTCGCGTCCTAGGTTAGACCATCCCTACTTTTAACACCACAGCTTCAAACAATTTTTTTTAAAGAGGGGCCCGAATGGCGTCTCTCCTTCACTGGTAACCACGCTTGGGGAGCTTTAAGTCTAATTTGTGTCGCATAGTTTCTACATGGATTGATGGATCTCGACCAAACTTTACATATATCCATCATCATCCAGATTGAAATCAATGGGGCTTTAATCTTCACAGCATGTACCGTTGAGGGACTTTGTAGATTGAACCTAGCCATTTTGTTTTATAGATACCTTCATAATACAACATGGATAACGTTAGAGAAACAAGAACATGATCTCATAGTGAACGGGATTCCATACGGAATGGAATCCCATGTGCATTAAATTCTGCAAGGATTGGTTACTCACCAGGGAACCAGGTTACACAAGCAAACG
The DNA here is from genome assembly GCA_944989445.1 of Ampullaceana balthica. NCBI lineage: Eukaryota > Metazoa > Mollusca > Gastropoda > Lymnaeidae > Ampullaceana > Ampullaceana balthica. The sequence continues at coordinate 51,051 of CALYLW010002260.1, read as the reverse complement.
GGATCATATCGAGGGAAAGGGATACATACCAGAACAGGATCCCATTATGCAAAGGGATCATACTGGGGTAGTTTATCCCATCGAAGTAATGGTATCGTATCGTGGAAAAGGATTCGAGCAAGAGCAAGATCCCATTATGCAACGGAAACATACTTGGGTACGTGAACCCTTCAAATATGGTAAAATATAAGGGGAAATTGATTCGACCAAAAAAACGGGATCCAATCATGCAATGGGATCGTTCTGGTTGGGCACAAAGGGAATTCATAATTTAGACCCAGAAACGCAGGTTATATTAGCCAGTATTAATATTAATGTTAAAAGGAGGTGATTTTTTTTTATTGTAGCAAGAAGTTTTGTTGAATTTCAAAACAAATTACGTTTCCAAGTAACAGGTACAGGTGTCTTTGTTAGTGTGTTGACGATGTAACAGGTCTCTTTGTTAGTGTGTTGACGATGTAACAGGTGTCTTTGTTAGTGTGTTGACGATGTAACAGGTGTCTTTGTTAGTGTGTTGACGATGTAACAGGTCTCTTTGTTAGTGTGTTGACGATGTAACAGGTGTCTTTGTTAGTGTGTTGACGATGTAACAGGTGTCTTTGTTAGTGTGTTGACGATGTAACAGGTGTCTTTGTTAGTGTGTTGACGATGTAACAGGTGTCTTTGTTAGTGTGTTGACGATGTAACAGCTGTCTTTGTTAGTGTGTTGACGATGTAACAGTTGTCTTTGTTAGTGTGTTGACGATGTAACAGGTGTCTTTGTTAGTGTGTTGACGATGTAACAGGTGTCTTTGTTAGTGTGTTGACGATGTAACAGGTGTCTTTGTTAGTGTGTTGACGATGTAACAGGTGTCTTTGTTAGTGTGTTGACGATGTAACAGGTGTCTTTGTTAGTGTGTTGACGATGTAACAGGTGTCTTTGTTAGTGTGTTGACGAAGCATCAAGATATGTATTATTTGTCTGATTTTTTAAATTACTAATAAAATAAGTTCGATAAGTCTTATTTTGATGTTATTTTTAAAAAAAAGTTAGTATCTATTTAAGTTTGTAAATACAAAATGTCAATTCTAGGCCCATTAACTGTAACAGTAATCACCAGTTTATCAACAGAACAAATCAGATTAGCCCTATTTTATTTTTTTCCTTAATTGGCCTTTAAAATACTTGTTTTCAAGAATCATCCCGTCTAAAGTCTCGAGGTTCCGTGCAAATCAAAACCCTTAAACACACAAGCAAACATTATACACACATTCCATTGTGTAGTCTTTGTAATTCCAAGGAAGCTATAAATATATAACTTCACTTTGAGGACTCTGATGTGGAGTATCAAGTGTAATGTATTTCCTTTGTTCGAGTGCCTCAAGGAATCCACTCATGGGCTCATCAAAGGATGCGGGTAACCCCAGTGATAAGAACCCCTGGCTTAAAGGGCCATTCTCGCTGTAATGCCTCAAGTCGTACTCGACTAAGCCGGTGACTTAGAGCTGCTAAGCTGAATCTGGGTGCGCATACGGCCGTCCTCGGTTAAAGCCACCTCTCTGTTGTCACGGACATGAGCTGCACAGCAGCACCCGAACACTGCACTTCAGCACCCGAACACTGCACTGTATCACCCAAACACTGCACAGCAGCACACAAACACTGCACAGCAAAACCCGGCAACTGCACAGCAGCACCCGAACACTGCATCGCAGCACCCGAACACTGCACAGCAGCACCCGAACACTGCACAGCAGTACCCGAACACTGCACAGCAGCACCCGAAAACTGCACAGCAGCACCCGAAAACTGCACAGCAGCACCCGAACACTGCACTGCAGCACCCGAACACTGCACTGCAGCACCCGAACACTGCACAGCAGCACCCGAAAACTGCACAGCAGCACCCGAACACTGCAAAGCAGCAGGCGAACACTGCACTGTATCACCCGAACACTGCACTGTATCACCCGAACACTGCACAGCAGCACCCGAACACTGCACAGCAGCACCCGAACACTGCACAGCAGCACCCGAAAACTGCACTGCAGCCCCCAAACACTGCACAGCAGCACCCGAACACTGCACTGCAGCACCCGAACACTGCACTGCAGCACCCGAACACTGCACTGCAGCACCCGAACACTGCACTGTATCACACGAACACTGCACAGCAGCACCCGAACACTGCACTGCAGCACCCAAACACTGCACTGTATCACCCGAACACTGCACAGCAGCACCCGAACACTGCACAGCAGCACCCGAACACTGCACTGCAGCACCCGAACACTGCACAAAAGCACCCGAACACTGCACTGTATCACCCGAACACTGCACTGCAGCACCCGAACACTGCACAGCAGCACCCGAACACTGCACTGTAGCACCCGAACACTGCACTGTAGCACCCGAACACTGCACAGCAGCACCCGAACACTGCACTACAGCACCCGAACACTGCACAGCAGCACCCGAACACTGCACTGTATCACCCGAACACTGCACTGCAGCACCCGAACACTGCACAGCAGCACCCGAACACTGCACTGTATCACCCGAAGACTGCACAGCAGCACCCGAACACTGCACTGTATCACCCGAACACTGCACAGCAGCACCCGAACACTGCACTGTATCACCCGAACACTGGACAGCAGCACCCGAACACTGCACTCTAACACCCGAACACTGCACTGCAGCACCCGAACACTGCACTCTAACACCCGAACACTGCACTGCAGCACCCGAACACTGCACTCTAACACCCGAACACTGCACTGCAGCACCCGAACACTGCACTCTAACACCCGAACACTGCACTGCAGTACTATAACACCCCTCGCTTTTCAACACCCCTACACCACCCCATCACAATCATTGGAAATGCTCTTATGACAAGATAGCAAAATATGGAAGAACTTATTCCATGACTTGTGTTTACCAAAATCTTAGCCGTGACTTAAAAAAACAGAATCCCGACTTTACATCTTTCAACAATGAACACGTTACATCTGCTTATTGTGTAACCATTACTTAGAGGGACATATTGATTGTTTTTTCGACATAGTTTCGTGTCACGAGTCACCATGCACGTATGAGCGAATAGTTTGATATGATGCTTATTTTTTGTGCCATTGTCACTGGTGTTAAGCTGTCTCTACAGCAGAACTCGGAAACCTAATGAACTATAGTCCCTGATTTGGGACGAAATACAATTTTTACTTCTCACGAGAGAGCAACTATTGTATGCAGTGGCGTCACTAGGGGGGGGCGAGGGGGGCGGGCCGCCCCGGGTGACACCCATCAGGGGGTGACACCCGAGCTTAACATTTTACTGTGTACGATTCTGATGTCAGAAAAAAAGAAGACACATTGTTTTATCTAGAAAGAAATTAAGAAATGCAATGTAATTATACGTTAAAGGCGAAAACTTCTATTTAAAAAATATCAGTTAACTTGCAATAATAAAACAGTCCCAACACACAACAACATTAAAACAAATTATGAAAAAAGAAAAGAAACAGTCGCGACAGAGAGATCTTTAAAAAAGCAATGGACATGAAAGAGGCGCAGTGCAGTGTCTTATGTTTTAAAATATATAAAGCCATTTGGGCTTGGACACACTGACAGCATGGACGAATCCCACCTCACCACTCCCTCCACCACAGTGGGTTAAGGGGGGGGGCGATTTTAAATCAAATTTTATAAATCAAAGGATTGGTTTTCTTTGTTGATTTTATTCTAGAGGAAAATTATGAACTCAATATCTTTGAGTTAATGTTTCGTTATATACATATATTTATTATAGGCGTGAAAGCATAGACATTTTTATATACAGGTAGTCCTCCGGTTACGATGGTCCCATCCCGACTTACGCTGTTGCGTGGTTACGAACGAGCCTGCTTTAAAAAAAATATGTGTTATTCCGTATTTTTAAATATTTATTTTTTAAAACTTTTTTTTCATGGGGTAACGAATTGTTTTCTCTATTTGAAATAAAAAAATTATTGAACAATATAAACTATTATTATTTCAACCTACAACTTTCGTTTGGGAATTTTTCTCATTGCGAAGTTTTCAAACAAGTCAGTAAAGCTAAGTAAGCTTACAAGTTCCTTTTCAATGATTATTAGAGCATACTCGGTCTTTGTTATGCCATGCACATTTTTACTCATTTTATATTCTTTTCAAATTTGAAAAGGATCGCTCTCAGCTGCAGTTTGATGTCATCATTGAAAGATAGATGCGAAGTGCGATGGTACATTTGTAAAGGACTGTGTGAAATTTAGCTCCTTCAAAAGCAGAAAAGTTTCTAGATCTGTGCACGTGATTTGACTTTCGCATTGTGCTACCTTCTTTTACTTACCCTGTGCCTGGGTCTGGACAATAACTTTTTAAAGGGTTCTGAAAATTGGACTAATTCTGAAGGTAAGCAGTCTTCGAAATCGCTTGAATATTCTTCCATTACCATGGCTGTTGCCCATCGGATGGCGAAATTGCTGAGCTCAGTTAGGTTTGTAAGAAAGCCAAATTTCTCATGGATGTCTTTATATGCGCTTAACCAATTTTTTAGGGTTTAAGAAAGTTTGTCAATGATTACCAGAAATACCTCAACCTTGAATTTTTGTCTCACGCTTTCTTCTTTTAATTTTAAAAAAAAATATAAGCATTGAAGATTGTTTATACTCTTTTTTTATCACGGACTTGTCCTTTCCTTTTGTCTTCATAGTAATCAAATGAAGAATGCTGTATTTTAACAAACTAAAATTTAAAGTAAAATAGCGACTTCCAGTTGTTCAAGTTCCTTTAGAAATCCTTCTGCTTCAAGTCGACAGTCGCGTGGCTGATTTTCGTTTGTTGCTAATTCTTCCAGTGCTGCGATATTCTCATGGTATGAGTTATTAACAGACCTTACAGCATCATGTCAGGCTAACCATCATGTGTCAGACAAACCATTGTTAACATGTATCAATTTCATGTGTTTTTGAAGTACCTTTCAACGATGAGTAGATGCAACAAGCCTGGTATAAAGATTTTGCAGAAGACAAAAAAATCTGACTGCAGCAGGACAACCTTCTGCACTTTTCCCAACCAAATTAATAGAATGAGCTGTGCACGGCACATAATGAGCAACACTGCACTTCTCATAAAGAATAGTCTGGTTTCCGTTATACTTCCAACTCATATTTGCCGCATTGCCGTATGACTATCCAAGGCATTTTCAGGGATTAATGCAAACATTTGCCTGCATCTTTATTATACACTATAATTATAATTTATAACATGTTTGGCGGACTTTAAATTATTGGGGGGCCCCTAGGTTTAGCCCGTTCAGCCCCCCCCCCTTTTTTTAAAAAAAAATCCGCCATAGGGGGATGGGGTCTCTCGTCTGTGACGAAGTGTGACGAGGGGGAAGGGTGTATTTTAAAAAAAATAGGACGTCACATAAAAAACGCGCAACTTTAAATAAAAGTTCCACTTAAATATTTGATTGTTTTACCATTTATTTAATTGCCTTTTCAATTGCTTCACGCATGTTACGATATTAGACTGCAGACTTACACTAAATACATATTTAAATGACAAAAAATAATTTGAAACATGCTAATTTTTATTGAGAAAATACGGCTTGGGGGGAGGGGGGAAGTCAAGTCTTTGTGATGTCATATCGTAAATAAATGGGTGGGGGTCTAAGTTTTTGTGACAAAGTATGACGCTGGGGGAGGGTGGGGTAAAAATCGGCCAAACTCGTGTGACGTCATTTATGGACGGCCCCTTCAGTCGTGAAGGGGTGACACCATGAGCTACCGCCCCGGGTGACACCAACCCTAGTGACGCCTCTGATTGTATGAGAGCTATTATTAAGACTTGAAAAAAAAATTGCTAAGATCCAATGATCCCAGCAGTTTAGAATTACCGCGCAGCAAATTTGGTAAGACATTGAACACAAAATGGATGCACTGCAACTTTGCACACACATTTTTTTTAACTTTGCACACAGACCAACGAACCTTAGAGGGAACATTGCTCAGATCCATCTAACCCGAATGAGGTCTTGTCGATTACCAGTTTGACATTTGACTCCCATATGTCACTGATCCTATTGCGGTAACGTTGTTTGCATATAGTGACATTCACTCAACAATCCTCTCCTCTGGGTATCGTCGGGTCCAACCAAAGATTCAGTTTTGTGAACTTTACACAGGACAATCTTCACCGAGAGCCTCGCACATTAGAGGAGACCGGGGACACCACTAACTGACTCGTGTGTGCGTGTGTGTGTGTGTGTGTGTGTGTGGGAGTGGGAGGGGGGTAAGTGCAGGTAAACATCGTGCATTTAAACAGTCTGGTTGCTTGTAGCATAAGCAGAGGCTAAGTAGGTGTCTCTTACATTAGCCGGTGCATGGCTTTGTTTTATTAACCGTTTTAGCACCCAAGTGTACCCAGCTCGGTTCAAGTAAACCATCTCTCACATTTATGGTGTGTTGGTGGAAGAACAAAATAACATGTTGACGACCAGTGCGCTGTAGCTGTTGGAGTTTATTAAAATTACACAAATCAAAACGAACACTTTCCCCCCTTAACTTACACGTTTTTTTTTAAAAATTTTATAGATAATTTTTTAATGAAAATAAAGTAAATTGAACAGTGGAACGATGTTTTGGACAAAGGGGCCGTCCATAAATGACGTCACGCACCTAGGGGGAGGGGGGTCACACTTTTGTGACGATGCGTGACGAGGGGGAGGGAGGGGGGTTGAAGAAATGTGACGTCACATCAAAAGGGTAACTTTAAATAAAACTTCCACTGAAATATTTTGTCGCTTACAATTTATTTAATGACTTTTAAAATCAGTGCTTCTCAATGTGCCGGTCGGTAGGCCATCAGACGCATGTTGGCGTAAGCTATCAAGACACGAAAATTAAATCTAATTATAACCCTTAAGTTTGAGAACCCACAAGATAACGTATGAAATTTTGTTACACTGCGTCGTTTGCTGTTGACATCAAAGCATGTGTGATGTAATCGCAGCTCCGTTTGGTTCTCTCATGGCAGGAGTCGTCGATTTTTTTTGCCAAAATATACAAGTTTATGTGTGCGTTACCCCCCCCCAACCCACAGACTCTAGGTCCTGCACACATGACTCGGGGATTTGGGGGAGCATCGTTAGCGAAAATGCTACTGGTGAGTTTTACAAGCATGACAAGTGTCTAAAATGATCTGAATAGGATTATGTGTAGATATTTTTCAGTCAAGACGACACGGAATATCCTTTTTCTTTAAAAGGGGAAAAAAGGGGGGGGGGTCTATTTGAAAAATTAAAAACGTTTTAATTTTGATATAATTGTTCGATTGGTTTTTGGTCAAACGCCCCTGGCCATTCTAGTCTTCTAGAATCTAGATATAATGGTAAATGAGCCCATTTAAAATTAGTCAACTATTCATTAACTTTATTGAATGCATCAAATTCTTGACATCGCAATTCGAGAGGAGCACAAAACAACTTTTCTTCTTAGCTCAGTTTTTAAGGCATTAATTTTAAATATCACAGAAAGGATACTTGATACAGACAAGTCATGTGGATTAAGATTATTGTCACTCGTGTCAATATAAATGAAAGTAGGGTAGATTTATGTGTCTTCGTATAGTACGTAGGCAAGAAATCTACATAGTTGTCAAATTTTTAAAAAATGCATTTTCTGGACGGAACTGGTTCAATAATGGGCATATGTTCCAAGCGTACACGTACACATGACGTATTTTAATATATCTAGTGGATTGTAGTGGATGTTATATGTCCCAAATGAGTCTGCATTACCCCCAAGAATTCCCTTTTTGACGCCCAGATGAGGTTATTTACCTCTGTTCGCCGACCTCTTTCTTACGGGATGCCCGTCAGTCAATTGAGGGATTTTTAAAAAATAAATTTTTAAAAATGTTATTTTTAAAAAAAATCTTTTTTTCTAAACAAAGACGTTAACCGTGATGATTAATAGTCAATGTTTAATTTGTATGCATTAAAATAAAATATAATCTATGAGAAAAAGAGGTCGCGCCTGCTTGCGCTTCAAGGACGTCTGCAAGAAAGACATGTCATTGGCACAGATAGACCCTAAAACGTGGGAGACCATTGCTGAAGAGCGCACCTCCTGGCGGGCAAAAGTGCGTGAGGGCATTCATGTCGCGGAAGCATACCCTCATAGCTTTGAGTGAAGAGAGAAGGGCCAGGAGAAAGGGCAGGAGGGGGCAGAGGAGTAGGAGTACACGCCATCGTCCCATGAGAACGGACGGTTGCCGTACATACATACATACATAACACAGTTGTTTTCTGAACACCGGTTAAACGTTTTAAAAAATGCTTCACGCGGGTTACGATATTACAAATGTAGAACTTCACTAAATAAATAATAAATACTTAAATGAAAATAAAAGTGATTTGAAACATACTTATTTTTAAATAGAAAATAAGTGTTTTTTTTTGAAAAAAAAATTTTTAAAAATATTTTTGTGACGTATTTTTAGAGGGGGGGGGGTCTAAGTTTTTGTGACGTCGCGTGACGAGGGGAGGGGGGTCAACAAAAATCGGCAAAAATCGCGTGACGTCATTTATGGACGGCCCCAAATCCAAACGCTAGTCATATATAAAAAAAGGAGGTTTATTGTTACTCTGCCAAATCTTTTAGGTATAAGAATTTTGGATACAACCTTCAACACGTTTTCTTTCTCTTCCTAAGACACATACTAAAACATTTGGCGACGGGTCATTCGCTTTTTTGTGCCCCCAAGCAACGGAATTATCTACCATCACACATTCGCTGTATTCCAACAACCAAGGCCTTCAAGACTGCACTTATAAACACACCTCTTCAAACTTTACTTACAAAATGAATTAAACAACAATGAAACATCTCTTTAAATAATAAGCTTATATGCACCTTAATGTTGTAGTTAGGATTTGAATGTTTGACATCGAATGCACTGATAGTTATGTGTGTATTATTATTTTTATGTAAAGCGCTGTGGCCCCAGTTGCTTGCTGTGGTACTGTGCGATATGTGTTATAAAAAAACACTTTATTATTATTATCCAAAACACTTGTATTTTGAAAATATGGTTTAAAAATTTGAACACCACCCGCGTCCAAAATGAGACTGCTGTTTTGTCTCAGTATGATGTCTCTGATGGAACAACGAGGCTTTCATGACCTGGGGTTTAAAGGGGGATGGGGTTAATGGAGACATAACTGTTGTTGTACTCAAGCCGGGTCTTCACCCACCTCCCTCTTCATTTCACCCGAACTGAACCAATATTCAGTCAACTGCAGTCGGCGATCATTTAGCAGACGATCAGCGGGAAAACCCGAATGTTCCCTGGAATGATGCCGGTAATCATAAGACGATCTGCCGTCTAGTGAGCCTATAATCTCTATGCTAAATAAATTTATATTATAGAGTTCCCACGAGTCCCTTAGCAGTGAAACCAAACGTGCCATTCTTTTTATTTAAAAAAATTAGCCCCAACCCATCCTCTCCACTAATCATCATTCACCTCACCCCGTGGCCTATTGGGGGTACGACCTGCATTGTGATCTTAAGACCGACCAGCCATTGAATTGGCATTCAGCGTCAACAATTCTACTTCGGCCGCGAGGTTACAGCCGGGTACTGGAGAGGTTGAGGGCCAAATGTTCGTATTAAGTACTAAGCGCCCTGTCCGTCTCGGGCGCATCGGTGCACCCTGCTCCCCCAATAAAATATCGCCCCCCCTCCTCCTCCTCGTGTCTAGTGTCTAGTTCAGACCCCGTCACTAAACCACCAGTAAATGAAATTGTAAACCTTTTTATGTCTTTGATGCTCCCGAGGCGCAGACGAGGGTGGTGGTAGACCTGAAGTGAAAAGTAGAAATCTAGAGCGTGAACAAACAAAGTAACAAGGGGTGAAACTGTGACCAGGTCAACGATAGGGGAGAGATATCGGTAGTAGATGGGTGGGGGTGGGGGGGGGTTGTTGGGTTTTTCCGTTAGTTCAAATAGGTCAAACCCGCGTTTAATAAATGAATTCGTCAAATGCGTGACAATGGTCGGAAAATAGGCGTCCCACCCGATGACATTAGAAAGATATCTGCGCTAGAAACTCTGTGGCGCGTGCACTAGAAGGTACGCTAAGTGAGATGCCAGCCAACTTCATTATTTTTTTTTGGTAGAACTTTCTATATATAGCCTATAGACAAATGTCCTCTACATGTTGTCTATAATTTAGTGTGTGAATTTTACACATTTCTATAATCCACCGTTGCCATGTATGTACTCACAAAATTAAAAGGTAAAGCAAGGGAGATCACAAACGTTAAGATTTCTAATTCTGTTTCACTGCGTAAACAAATAATAGACATAAATAATAATAATTAACAACTGTTATATAATTTATGAAAAATATAGTCTAATAAATCAAAGTGTAAAAAATGTTATTACAATAACTTTTTTTTTCTTTTGGAAGTCTAAATAAATTTTATGAACAATTCTGACGCTCTCTAAATGTATGGACCTTTGGCAAACCTGATCAAAATACAATCATGGAGTATTACGGAGTGAGTGTCATAGCAACACTATTGTTAGTCATGGAGTTAATGCTGCGAGAACAAAAGACAAGTTTGCGCTTAAAATTTTGTGTAAGTTGATAAACAACATCATCATCTTCGTATGTGATAATTTTTTTTCTTCTCCTACTTTAGGCATTTCAGTCCATTCATAAGCACTCCTATAATCCACAAGGGCGGTACTTAATTGTATGAATAAACGCAAAGCAGAACAAACACACAAATCTCTCGCAACAGTAGAGTCCGCGCCAAATGCCGGAAACGATAAACACGCAACTATCCGCTAGATGTCAGTTTCGGCCCTCGTGGTCATTTCGTGTAAAGTTTTCACCCCGACTCAACTGTACCTGCGAGCAAATATTGGCACAAAGACTTTGCTGGTACCGACCAAATTAACGCCTTCCTAAGACGTGTCTTACTAGTTTACTCGTTCAAACTGTTGAGGATTTCAAGGGCGTGTCCACCTCGAAGGGCGGAGGGGTTCTCTTTAAGGGACGTTTCAAATATCAGTGTCAGAGCCGCGCAGGTTGTCACATGAGAGTTCTTCATACCAGGTAACGGACTAAAATGTGTGCGTGGGTGTCTGTTTACCTTGGACCTTTTGTTATAAAGGTTCTAAATCAGGGGTCGGGAAACTTTTTGTCTCAAAGAGCATATTTTGAAAAGTAATTCTGTGAGAGCCATACATTATGTTTAAAACTAAAAATTCAAGTAAATGTGGGCATTTCAACACTATAAATACAATAATTAGGTCTCTGAATTCATTTAATAACATTTTTATGCTGTTTTTTAAATATACAATTATAATGTAGATCGAAGGATTCTGAATTTTTAAAAAAAATAAATAATCGAACATTTGTCTGAGAGCCAGATGCAGCCATCAATAGAGCCACATCTGGCTCGCGAGCCATGGTTTCCCGACCCCTGTTCTAAATCTTGGATCGCATACACAAATGTAGAGTCTTATCAAAGGATGGAACTATGGCGGTGTGGGCAGGTATCAGGTACACGCCACTACGACACATAGAACATACTCGATACCAAGCACTCGGGGACACATTTTAACATATTCGATACACAGCACTTTGGGGGAGGGGGGGCGATTTTTTAACACATTCCATTCCATACCCACATGTTAAAGGTAAAACTTTTAACATTTTGGATACCCACCACTGTGGTGACAAATTTTAACATGTTCGATACCCATCACTGGGGGTTTACATTTTTACACTTTTTCGATACCCACCACTCGGGTGACATTTTTTAAGATTTTCGATACCCACCACTTAGGGGACAACTTTTAAGATGTCCAATACCCACCAGCGAGCCTTTTACGTGCCAAGCCAAAAAAAAAGAAGAAGAAAACAATAGTTTGTATACAGTGTAGCTAGGCACTGGTGGACGCACGGAGAACTATCTGGAGTTATTAAAACATGTCAACATTTCCAGTGAATGTGCCATGGGCAATTAGGCTGGGACATCACAGTTAAATGGCCCAGACAGAAAGAAAGGCATCAAATGTTTTGAATCCAAGACAAATCAGCTGCAGCCGGTGTTTGGCCATCATATTTGTATAAAGACAACAACTCTAAAAAAAAACACCTTCTCTCCGTGAATCGTACACGTCCCCATCATGTCGGTAGCCATAGATCTTATCAAATGACTAGCGTCTGAGAGATTAAAATGGTTAAAGTGGCCGTATCTGACCTTCAGCCGATGAATAATGACGTTGATCCATTTCATTATTTTTACATCAGTAAAAACTAAAGCTGCCTGTGCCGACTCTTCATAAATTCTGACTCTTCAGAAGGAACGGCAAGCAGCAAACAGTTAGACAATAAAAGCTGATGAACATCAACCCAATGCTATTTGTATCAGTTTATACAGAACTCTTTCCGTACTGTACAGTACACCCCACTTCTTGAAACATAAGTGGTGGGAGGGGGAGAGGAGTGTAGTTCAAGTTCAAGGCCATATTTTTCTGAGCTCAACCCGCCTACTTTGTCTCATGTCCACATAACAGCACAGTCTGTTGACTAACTTAGACTGGCCTAATGTCCACATAACAGCACAGCCTGCTGCTAACTTTGACTGACCTAATGTCCACATAACAGCACAGCCTGCTGGCTAACTTTGACTGACCTAATGTCCACATAACAGCACAGCCTGCTGGCTAACTTAGACTGGCCTAATGTCCACATAACAGCACAGCCTGCTGACTAACTTAGACTGGCCCAATATCCACATAACAGCACATTCTGCTGACTAACTTAGACTGGCCTAATGTCCACATAACAGCACAGCCTGCTGACTAACTTAGACTGAAACCTTATCAATCGTGGAGCCAGGGACGTATTCCATCTGGTCACGGTAAGATTCAAGGCAATCACCACTTTCTGTTGCCTGATAAGTCGAGGGTTGAACAAATAATTTTGTGAACCAGCTTGAGACTGGCCATCTGGACAGCGTGTGGGGTAACGGAAATAACGGTAAAAAGAAAAAAAGTGGGCTTTAAAAAAAAGGAAAAAAAAGATGCGTTTTTTAAACTACAAAGGGCTTTGTGTGCTGTATGTAAGGGTATAGGTATGCCATATATAATCGACATATTAAACACCTAGAGTCACCTTGTAGATAAAGGTTGGTCCACACCTCTCAAAATACGTCAAAATTAACGTATTTTATAGTGCGTTCGTGTGATGTTTGATCAAATGCTCGCGAGCATTTGAGAGGTGTGGACCAACCTTAAGTCCTCAACTTCAACATAAAAGTCGAAATAAATGTTCTTGCTGATATAGGAACATCTCTGAGTACATGGGCAAAGGAAAAGACTTCACAGTTTCTCGGGATAGTGATAAAAGTGGAAAGGTGAAGTTAGTTGTAACTGAATAATCTCTAAATGATATTAAAAAAACATCGTACAATACTGTGAAGCCAATGCAGTCCACTCATACATTAGAGTCGGAAACTTGAGCATGTTTGTTTTCTGCGATGAAAGTTGGAGGGGGAAAAATACACCACATAGGCGTCGTCTCTCTGATAAAAACACGAGGTAAAAAAAAATGCTATGCATAAGACTATGACGTATTTATGTTATCAATGGGCATGTTTCAGCATAATGATAATATAATGTTACTGCATAGTATTAATGGGCATATTTTACAGTATATAAACAACGGGCCTTTGTTACATCATAATTTCTATGCTCATATGTTATATCTTAATATCAATGAACAAATATTACGCCATAATATCAATAGGCATTTATTATACACCGTTGGTATATTTTATAGTTTAATATCAAATGACGCCGGTTATAGCACAATATAAATGGGTGTATTTTACTGTATAGCATAGCTTAATATTACATACTGACCATTCAATTGTGCACAAATTAATATCGTTACTCTTCTCACCGCTAGATATTCCTTTAAATAAAAAACAAACAATGATATAGTAGTCTACTATTATCCATGTACCACTGCATGATCCATATCTACTGACCATTAGTAGTCATTACGATTACGTGGTAAATTGTCCATAAAATCACTCCACTAGATGGCCCTTTATCTACAGACGATAAATTGCCTCCAATATCTACCGACCATTCGATGCCGACAACGGCCTGGTCAACCAACTCTTAACGTCAAAGCCAGCAACAAACAATACCCCCTCCACCCCCACAAAGTTTACAAATCAAGTCCCCAAACGATCGCCCGGTGTGTACAGATTAAATTTACGGCCCATGCAACATTGTCTAATAGGGTCAACGGATTATCCCTAAATCTACCCTGTGGTTACCATGACAACACGTTCCCTAACATCAACATGGCCATTTTCGAGACGTTGAAGTGGGGGGGGGGAGCGCGAGCGCAACGACCCATAATAATACAATGGATAAGCCAGTTCGGTAGAGTCGTGGGATAAATGGAAGGATTACGTTGTGACGTCATAGTGGATATAGCGTTTGGGAAATCTTTGGTGTCAGTTAGCTGTATACTTGACAAAATCGTTGTGTCACGTGTGTTGTCTTTATCATTGAGTCTGGACACAACGACTTTATAACTTAAGTCAATATGTCAATGTGGTCTGACTTTGCATTATGTCTGGACGGTTTTTACTCAAAATGAATATGTCAAGGTGGTTAGACTTAAAATCGTTATGTCAAGGGGGGTTGACTTAAAATCGTTATGTCAAGGGGGGTTGACTTAAAATCGTTATGTCAAGGGGGGTTGACTTAAAACCAATATGTCAAGGTGGTTTGACTTTACATTATGTCTGGACGGCTTCATTCAAAATCAATCTGTCTGGATGGGTTGACTGAACATTGTGTCTTGTTTTATATATATTCTTCAGTTGCCAATGATCTGTGTACACGCTTGAAGATTCCATCTTTGTCTTGATATTGTTGACTGTATCTTGTCACGAGACCTTGACCTTATATCACGGCGTTTGGGAGCGGGTTGATCTGGTTGGTATCGAATTATTCTTATTCCTGTTTCGCTTAACATGTACATATATTGTGTGTGGTTTTTTTTTAAAAAACAAGAACGCGTCATTCATTATTGTCGATACGGTTTGGGGGTGGGGGTGGTACACTTAATAACAATCAGGGCCGTCTTAACGCATAGGCCCGTTGGGAATTTGCCCGGGGGCCCACGATCATAGGGGCCGCATGGGAGTATGTTTATTTATATATATTATGCATATTTATTTTTTATTCCTGCGGGGGGAGGGGCCCAACACTATTTCTTTGCCCGGGGGCCCAAACTGATGTAAAGACGGCTCTGATAACAATCGTACCATTACTCTTACTGCAACCTCCTTAACACGGAGAAGGGGCTCAATAAACATTCAAAGGTGTCAGGTTCATTCACTGCTATTCATTGGCGTTGCTAGAACTTTTGCCGCCCGTGATGGACCGCCCTCACCGCCCCCTCTAGCAACGCCACTGCTGCTATTCAGACTTTTGTAAAACATAGTATCTCGTCCGTGGTACCATCTCTTGTGCTTCTCACCATAGTATTGAAAGGTTTTTCGAATCTATTCTCGATGACAGTAAGTCTCAGCTGTGGGCAAGTTAAACCAAATTCAGTCAAATTATATTGTTCTTTACAGTTGATAATTGATATAAAATGTCTTTTCTCACTTCATGGTACCGCGATCAAACGTTTAGCCATACAACGGCAACCACATATTATATGAAAGTGGTAATGATATGCACCAAATTACTCTTCGTCCTCCAATTTGAAGATATTATTTTTCCTACGTTAACCTATCTCCTAAATTGACCTAAATAATCCATCCATCCATCCATGTGGCGCTACAGCACAACTAGGGCTTAGACTGCCTCATCACCTCCTTCCACTCCGTCCTCATCAATACCTTTCGTCTCCAATATCTTACATAAGGAAAACGAATAAGACACAAACAATTTTTATGGAGGTATTTTTTGCTTGAAACGACAAGGTATTTAGTTAGTGCAACGTGTAGACAAGAACAAGAATTTCGGTGACACCCAAACAACACACTACCGATGACCGATTTTCTCTTTCTTTTTTTAAATGGGCTTTAATGACAGTCACGAGACATTACCCAATCCACACTAGCACGGAGCAGTAAATCCTTTGTGAGCCAATGTTTTCACAGAACAATGTTGGCATGTGACAAACCATAATGGTATCAAACGAGGCGTACGGGTTTGTTTCTACCAATTAGTGTCCTTCTATAGCACGCTGGACTGGTTTAAGGACATTTTGATGTAAGTATTGTAATCTTTACCCCCCCCCCTGGCTTCCCCGCCCCATATCCACATTCCGTTCATGGAACATAAATTCTCACAAATTCGAAAATATAAAATTTGTCGTCTTTAAATCTCTTCTAAAACTTTAGTCATTCAAACAAAGTACTTGTTAATACTTGGCAGCTGGATAGTGAAGGCAATGGTGCGCTCGCCTCACAAGCTGAGGTGCGTGGGATCTAGCCCACCTTAAAGCCGCAATCAAAATGTTGATGAATGACTATCGCTGACCTGGAGAGGAGTTGGGCGCCGCCAAGGTATACCAAGCCCAAGAAAGTTCTTATGGAAACATTAGAACCCCCTACGACCACCCGGTTATGAGACACACACACACACTTGTTAATACAGAGCTTAAAATAAGAGCTGTTTCATTCAGTTTTAGAAAATAATATTTTAAAACTAAGTTTGTAAAGGGAACGTTTATGCAGTGGCGTACCGTGGGTTATCAGCGCCTGATGAACACGATTCACCTCCCCTTCCCACAACAAAACTAAATTAGATTGTGGTCAATAACCTTGTCCTCGTGGAACTCCAGAGTTTTCCGTTATTGAAGCAAATTTAGATATATCAATGATTACTTTTTTTTATTTACTCTGCTTATTAGAAAAGCTCCAAGCCTTTTAGTGTCCAGAGATGCCAAAGCATTAAAAAAATTTTTAATGACTTAATCAAATGGGACGCGGTGGTCGAGTGGCAGCGCACTGGACTGTCGTACCGATGGTCACGGGTTCGAATCCGTGTGAAGGCAAGGGTTTGTTCCCGGGGCCTAGGGCGTCCCTGAGTCACCCCGCTCCGAATGGGTACCTAACACTACATGTAGTTAGGCGGCTGGGTAATGCGTGGAACCCACAAAGCCGTGGCCTGTGAATGCTGCATCACTTGCCAACAGATCATCTGTCATGGTCTGTGGACGCAACTATCTTCTGCATAGAAGGAGCGTCTGTATAGATAAGATAAGATAAGATAAATGCATTTGAGTAGGGCTGCGGAAATTAACGATTAATTTCTCGTTTTATCATTAAATTTTCTATAATTAACTTATTTTTTAACGATTAATCGACTCATCACTTACAAATTATTGGAAGTCAAAAAGTAAAAAAAAATAATTTAAAAAAATTGCGCCGATAACTAGTAACAAATTTCCTGACTATTACAACGAATATTTTGGTTTTAAACTATGGACTGATGTGAATGTTCAAAATGTTGATAAAGTTTGCCTACCATGGTTCTAACACTTCGCCTACTTATCAAACCAAATGAAAAGCATAGTTTAAGCTAACGGCAGTAATGGAGTCTGACTCAGAGACAGAAAATGACGACAGCTCTTCTGATGAATTACTGCATTAAAAAAAGGAGATGAAAGTTCCTGAATCCATTAACCCTCTACAATGGTGGAAACTTAATGAACACCGATATCCGATAATGTGTAATTCATCCGGACCAGAAGACTCCTGTTCTTAAAGTAAGTTATGAGTATTTTTTATGCCTATTTCATCTAGTCATACTACCTATTGTTTTATCTCAGTTTATGGTGTCCTTGACACCTGGGGCCGCACTCTGTCACCCCCTCCCCCGTGATTAGTACTCGGCGTCTCAATGAATCTACTTCACGGGGTGCCGAAGAATGGGGCAAGTGGGGTGGATACGGCTGCAGGAAACGTCCTTTTTTTCAGGATTCTTTGACATTTTTGAGCCTTAGTTAGTAACTCGTTGTCTTTTAGGCAATGTTGCAATGGCTACCATGGACACGGTCGGGCTACTTGGGTCTTCCCTCAGTCTATAAGTTGTTTTTAGACATAATGGTGCGATGTTAGGCATAGGATCTTATAGTTTTATATTAGGGGCATCATGATATATATTTATATTTATATGGGCGTCGTTGCATATCATAAAGGCATATTTTATGCACGGCACACGCATCATTTTCTAGCGACACATATTTACTGAACTCCAGACACATATAAAATTGTCACATGGCGTTTTCTCTCGCAACACACATAATCGCGCCATAATAGTCACATAGCTGTTTTGTCCCACTACTGTCCACAGTGATGTCTCAGGTATTCTTGTAGCAACTGATACCTTTGGTTAGCGTCGCATCAGTTTTAAAATTAATGGTGGTGCTTAAATGACTCCGACTCATGTCTCGCAAGCCTCGTCATAGGAATGTCACAGACTAAATGTCGGAATGTGTGGGGCACTAACAAACAAGGTTTAGTTTTTAAACGTAAAAGTCGGATCTGGTTGTTTATCTCATTGTTTATTTGTATCGTTTATTTACGTCAGCGGCAATTTTATTTCAATGTTCAATTATGTTAATGTACATTTATTTCATTGTTCATTTAATTCAGTGTTTATTTAATTCATTGTTCAGTTATGACATTGTTCACTGTGTCGTTCAGGTATGTTAGTATTTTAATACACGACTGTTTGAAGCTGTCGTTGTGTTGGATGGCAATTGTTTTTTGTTATGTAATTGTCTAGGGTTTATTGTATAGTTTAAGGCTTGATTGTGTTTAGATGTGAATAATAAAATTAGTTTAAAAAAAGTCAGGTTCTGGGGGATATGCCATGGAGAATTAATTGGCTGCAGCCACTTAAGTTGCGTTCTTCTCAAGTTGGTTGAACAGAATAATTAAGTCAAAAGAAAAACAAAAACTCCCTTTGTGAATCTCCTGAAATAGCCTTCTGACTTTCGGAAACAAAAATACACGTGCCACAACTGTCTAGGTCAAATGCTGTTTATTTATTATAATTGTTATCAATTATATAAATTAAACTTTTTAAAAGAACAGACTAAATATAATAAAATTATTATTATGTTGGCCGTATGACATATGTGAAAAACTACAATGATTTTAGTTTTGATGTTAGTAGATAAACATTTGAGGCGTGGAAAAATAGCAGCATAACACTATTTTTTCCCCTCCAAATAAATTTTCGTCACGACTCACCAATAGAAAATCTCTGTATAAACTCTTCGTTGTCGATGATGTTATCCAAACTCTGTTGAGAATCCATGAGTTAGAGAATCATGCACTCACGACACCTACACAGCCAGCGGCAAGGCGGTCAAGAAAACCTCAAGCCAGTCATTGCAATTGTTTCGTTTCTCTTCCGCGTCTCCAGTTGTTTTGTTATTACTCGTGACCTCTTAAAATCTCCAACCCGTGGCGTTGTAGAGAGGTAAAGCAGCCAGTGGCGGGGGCAAGGAGGTGGGGGGAAGGGAAAGGGGACAAAAAGGTTGGAGAGGGGGGGGGGCTTTCACTGCCTTCCATTTCTCAGACCGCGGCAGCGCAAGGCTAACAGAGAGAGAGTGAAGCCCGCGGTATGACTGCGTCGAGACTGACCTGTGAACGACCAATAGCCAGTGTCCGTTCCCTCCGGCCTTTTCGATTCAATGGTTGCATATTAAGATCCCAAATTTATGGCAGACCAGTTATCAATTCATTGTCAACCAGGTTATGTGGGCCAAACATTCAGCACAATTCCTTAACATCTACGGCGCCGACCTTTTTAAAAAGCTCAAACTAACTTGTCCTTGTTTGATAAATACGAAATATTAAACTTTCTTAAATGCACACAAAGTATTTTATTATAGGGGTTGTAGGGCGCCTACGGCCCCCCCTTTGTTTTTTTTAATTTATTTTATAATTAACCATTATCAAATCCTCTTTTTACATTGTTCCCTTTTCTAAAATTAAAATATCAGCGAAAACAATGACGTCATATAATATTTTTTTACAGCGTATCTTTAATTTACACACCTTTGATGCATTGGTGCAGTAATTTGGTTTTCCCTGCTTTCTAAAATTAGTAGCGTCAGGACTGACTGACAGACACTACTTGCGTGACAATTGCAAATTATATTGTTTAATAATAGTATCAATGCATTCAATGTGAAACATTTAAATCCTAGCTACAACATATTATGATACATATAAGCTACATTTATCCTTTAAGGAAATATTTGATTGTTGTTTAATTTATTTGTTAAGCAGAGTTTGAAGAGACGTGTTTTTGGTGCAGCCTTGAAGGCCTGTGTTATTATTTTTTAAAAAACTGTGAATGTGTAATGGTAGAGAATTCCATTGTTCTCCGGCACAAAAAGATAAATGTTTTGGGGCATAAAAAAAGAGAAAAGACCTTTTGCCAAACGGTTTTAGTGCGTGTCTTTGGAGCAGTGAGAACACGTGTTTCTGTAGAAGAGCGCAGCTGACGAGTGGGTGAGTAGACAGAGAAAAGTTCAGTACGATAGTATTACGTAGTATATAATAGCGTCATGGTCATTTAGGGATGTCAAACAATAAAGGGTGTTTATTGTCACCGTGTGTGGGGAAAGAAAGGCAGGGAAGGGCGTTCGTTCTCTTTTCACAACAGACAACGCTGTAAACGGCTCTTTTTTTAGTCCCATAACCTCTTTTTTTCGTGGTCGTAGGGGGTTTCCATTAGAACATTCTCGGGCTTGGTAGACCCTGGCGACGCCCATCCCTCTCCAGGTCAGCGGAGGACTTTCTTAGCGTTAGTCATTCCTCAACATTTTTATTTGTTAAATACCTTCATACTTAAACCTACAACGGGATCTAAAAGGAACGCGCGAGAGAAGCCAACATTGATCTTACTGGAAACAAGACCGCATCTTGAATTGGATAGGTAAATTTATAATATAAAAACAGGGTATTAGTAGGCATGACAAGACGCAACACAACAGCGAACGTTTCGGCAAAGAGCCTTCCTCAACGGACAAATAGTACACAAATGAAACGAATAAAACGAAATAATAATAATAAAAAAACCACTTAGCTTTCTTGAATTGGATATAGTTTTTTAAAATGCTACACGGATTTTCACCCCACCAAGGAACTATAATAGCATTGAAACTATATCACATCGTGGACCGGGATCTCACCAAGAATACCTCCCGTTTAGCAACTGGATGATCATGGGATCCCATCGGAGCATCGGGCTTTTAAAAATAAATATAAATTTTTTTAAAAATTTTTATTTATTCTTTTTTGGTTTTTGTTTTGAGAAATGGATCCTGTCAGGGAAAGAAATGTTTATATAAATAATTTTATTGTTATTTGCCTTGACATAATCATAAAAACGGCAGAGGTGGCTTTAGTTCACCTTACTTGCTTGTATGTCACTTAAAAGTGCTTGTTTGTTTGTTGTTTTTTATTTTTTATATTTTTTTTATTATGACATCCATGGTTTAGCCGGGTATTACACCAGTTAAAAATAATAAATTGTGTAATTATTTGTTAGAAAACTGACCCATAAATAAAAATAAAAAATAAAAAAAAATAAAAAATCTCTATAGAAAAAACTCAATGCTTTTTAATATATATTTTTGTATCATTCGAAAATTATTTTTGAAAAATTGTTTTATAACATACATTATTCACCAATCTCCACTTACTAAACAATCGTTGACTTGAACGTAAACCATCTACACCAGGGGTGGGCAAACTACGCCTCGCGGGCCGCATGCGGCCCGCCATAATATATTATGCGGCCCGTAGGCATGTTGCGATCTTATGTCAATGTTAATTTTCTTTGTTTAAAATTTTGGATACATTTAAAAAATTTTATTCTGAGTATTTGATTTGAATCTAGGGATATTAAATCGATTTTATGGCTACTTACTTGATTTGTGATCATTAGTCATTACTGTTAACATCCTTATTCGAAACTGAATTTCAGCTCAACTGGAAGTGGCCTTTGTTTACTATTTACATAATGGCAGTTTTAAAAAAAAGTAATTTAAAAGCGAACAGACGTGTTTTAAATTACTAATGGACCGCTAAATATTGCTTCACAGGCGTAGGCAGCAAAGCAGTCTCCTTGCTGTGTCGCGATTGTGAGCGTCTTTAAGGGGTACAACTAACACCACCAACAAAATATTTTGGATTTGGGCAAAATTTAACGAACGAAGAAAGAATAAAACAACCCCGTAAAAACAAAGTTTTTGACTATAAATCCCTTATATATGAGACAGAACTTAAATTATTGATTATTTCCAACGTAACAAAAATTTACAGCCTGAAACCGAAATTATCTCCCTTGGCTTTAAAAACTAGGTCAACTCTAGCAGACGACACATTCTAAATAGTGATTTATATAGTACTAGACGCCCCGCGGCGTAGCATACGCCGCAGACTTGCTCATGGAGAGTGAAAAGAAAGTTGAGAAAGAACGGACACAAACTACAGTACGAAGAAATCAAAACAACGCGAGTGAACGTCGGTTTGTGGAACTGCCAACTCATTGTTTATTTTCGAGACATTTGCAGGCGAAATTCGGTACACCCCTAACTTCTATGAAGTCAGCTGTAAAACGATAATCGGAGTTACATAATCGATAATCGGTTTTCCAAAAAAAAACAAAAAAAGACGCCATTGTTGGTCACCCCTCCACTACCTTCGCTTGTCAACAGTTAACTGTGTTTAGTTGACCCGAGCGAGGGTCATTCGTCATGCTCGGTTGCACATACTTGCAGCTTACTTGCCTGGCATGGTCCCATGAAGAGAATTATATATATAGATAGATAAACTAAAATGCATTAATTTAATTACGGTACGTTCGATCGATCTGAAATTTTGATACAATGCATTGTTAGATGAGATGGGTCCGTGTGTTTAATTTCAGCTCGATGGCTTCACTGGAAGTGGGTCATTTTCGATTTTTGTTTTTCCGCGGGCGGACGGGCGTCGCGGGATGAACGAACGACGAACGAGTGACGACGAATGAGACGGCGGTGAAGTTAATATAATGTATTTAAAAAGGAATTGCCAGGAGTTGGTTAATGATTTAAAGATTGAAGAAACGGTTGTGTTGAAAGAACTGCGTTGGTGTGGAACAATATAGCAAGTGTAACAACCGATGGAGCGCGTGGTTACTGGAAAAAAACAACAAGCAAAGCAGGTGAAAACAGGTTTTGCCATCTTCATTTGCTGAAACAGATAACAATTTCTGGTGAAACGGCTGACAAGTACACGGCTCAGTTGAATGCTTATGGCCTATGCTGTTGAATTTGAAAGGAGGTTCCAAGACTTCAAGAACATGGAACCACTCTTCAATATCCTCAGTTTGCCATTTAGAAGCTGATTCAGCCTCAGAGGATATACAGTTAGAGTTGCTTGACCAACGAGCAGATTATGACCCGAAGGAGAAGTTTAAGCCAGTTCTTCTGCTGGAGTTTATGGATGTTTGCCAGGAGTAGCATTTCCACACTTAAAAACCTTTTCTGCCAAACTTGTATCACCATTTGGGTCCACATACATCTGTGAGAAAGCTTTTTCTTGCATGAAAATGAACAAGTCTAAGAAAAGATCGATGTTGACTGACTTTAATTTAAATGAAGTCATGCGAAGAATAACAACCACTAAACTGGTTCCACAGTTCAAGAACATTTTCCAAAATTGTGAATAGTTACATACTTCTCATTAATTATAATTGTACTCTATGGTCAGATTATATGTAAATTATGTTCATACTTTTTCAATTAGTTATGACAGCTAACAATAAACTTTTGTTGAAATAATAATGAATAGTAAAATCTTTTAGCAAATTAGAACCTGTTTCAGTTTGTATTTTAAAATTGTAATGTGCATGTGTAATAGAGTGTGAATGTAAAAGAAAATGACAAGTACATGGTTATAATCAATTTTATAAGTTGTAAATTGTAATTGAAGTAGACAAAATATATATAAGGCCCGCCTATAACAATAAAGTTTTCAATGCTGCCCTCGGTAGAAAAAGTTTGCCCACCCCTGGTCTACATGGTCCAACTCTGGCGGCCAGGTTAGACAACGTCACGTGTCCGAGTCTCGACACAGGGGGACGCCTGAATGTCTGCTGACGGCGGTGCCCTAAATGCTTCCACGCATAAGCTACGTCATTAATGGGGCTTCAAGGCGGCCCGAGCCTTAATTGCAAGTTTCATCTGCAAATCTGCACAGAGGAGATCTAACTAAACGAGATGTGTTTTGACAAATCACTGATAAATTATGTATGTCGTGCGCGTGTGTGTGTGTGTGGTGTGCGTGCTTGTATGTGCATGCGTGTGTGTGCGCGCGTGTGTGTGTGTAGATTTGTGTGAGTGTTTGTGTGTTTTCTGGTGATTGACACTCCGTAACATTTTAGTTGATTTTGTATTAGATTTCATCCATACACGCTAAAAAAATTAACATTATTATAATCTGGCATGTGCCTTGGAAAGTCGTGCCAGGAGCATTTTTCTGTTAGGGCCTATTCATTATCAGACAAAGAAATGTCAGATTGTTAGTAGAAAAAAGTATAGTTTGAGAAGATTTATTGTGAGTGCTGTTGTGAATGGTTTATTGTAGGAATATTATGAATTTGTAATAGGATGGAATTCCGTTTTTTTGGAATAAAATGTATGTCTTAGGAACATATACAATCATTTTAACCAGGAAGTGAGTTTTTAAATGTCGATTTTGGACTAAAAGAAAAATTTAAACTAGGGCTATTACTGATAAAAAAAAATTTATTCGATTAATCGGGAAACAAAATTAATAGATTAATCGATTAATTTCGATTAAATATGTTTTATGAAAGCATTTGTAGATCCGGTTAAATTGCGATTCATTATTTCGCGAAATCGTTTAAGTCGCGTTAATTCCATGGATCCCCAATTTTGTGACGTAACACAGCAAAGTCGTCCTGCTATGCAAGAAATAAGGAAGAACATCCTTTTTGTTTACTTATGCATGTCTAAATAAATAATACGAGCGAAAAGTATGTAAGTAAACACTTATATAAGTTATTAATAAATTGGAAGAAAGAATTATATAAATATTTCTTAAATTTTAATCGAATTTTAATCGATCTTATTAGTTTTAATCGATTAAAATGTTTAACGATTATGCGATTAATTAATCGTTAATTTACGCAGCCCTATTTCAAACATAAATGAAGTTGCATTGGAATACACACAACTACGATGTAAAGTTAGTTGAGTTTTAAAAAAAATAACACAGATTGGTGCACTCCTTCATACGCAAAATATTTTCTATATTTATAGGCATGCAAGTCCTCGAATCGTTTGAGAGTACATGTAGTAAAGAAAATGGTCTGAAGAAGGAAGATAGAGAAAAAAGTCTTACTTTAAATGTGTGCGTAATCAAAGAAACATCTATTTTATAAAGATTGGAATTCCCAAATATATCAGCTAAGAATCGAATATATTAATTAAAACTGTGGGGTTTGTTTATAATATTGGGGGCCGTCCATAGAATGATGTCATGCGATTTAGGCCGATTCACACCTTGGTCACGAAAATTTAGACCTCTCTTCCAATATGACGTCACAAAGCTTTGCGCCCCCACCCCATAAAATATTATAAAGTGTTATTTAAGTATGTGTTTAGTGAAAGACTGCACTCGAATAATATCATAACACGTATGAAAATAAATTTTAATTTCAAAACGTCATTAAATGAATTTTAAGCAATTAAATATTTAAGTGGATTTTTTATTTCAAGTTGCACGCTTTTGATGTGAATAAGATTTATTAAACACCCCTCCCCGGTCACACGTCATCCCAAAAGTGTGACCCCCTCCCCTAGTTGCGTGACGTAATTTAAGGACTGCCCCTTGTGCCTTTAACTTCCACGTGATGACGAGAAAACCAAACAACGAATTGCGTCAAAATTTGACATGAACATTAATCCTGAAATTAAGGTGATCTTTGTTCAGTTTTCGTAAATATCTCTCTATCACAAAAATTGAAAATTTAAAGAATCTTTGAGTTAAATAGGGAACAAATTGATTTTTTTCTTATATGGACTTTGAACGTCTAGTCGGAAGTGGGGAGATGTATTCTTTATTAAGTGCTAGTATCCAATGGCGTAGCTAGAGGGGGGGGGGCGGAGGGGGCGGTCCGCCCCGGGCGTCACACATTTAGGGGCGGCATTTTTGGGCATTTGAAAAGTACAACCATTTCTGACAACCACCCTTTTTCTTTTAAAGGGGGGAAAACCCGAGTGAAACAAAAATACTCGTACTTTTGAGTCTTAAATAACGGATTCGCACAACATTTGTTTAATTACATAGTGGTTGTTTAAACTAACTTAAAACCGTTCAAAAATTTTAAATCGCTCAAAAAAGGTATGGCTTTCTTTGGACGTTGGAAAATTAAGCGGTATACGTCACCGATGACGCTTTTATAACAAAACTACTCAAAAAAAAACCATCACCGCTGCGCCGAATAATATGTGCAATTAATATCGCCACGACAGTTTTTGCGTGGAATTTCGACATTCGCAGAATGATGCGCGACTAAGTACCTACAGTAGGCTACAAGGCATGGTGGTTCAAATATTGTGTTTAACTTGCAAGTAGTAATTTATATTACTGTTTCAGTTTTCAGAAAATTATTGTAAGGTAGGTTATTAAAAATTAAAATTATTTTGTTTTTATTGTATTAAAGTGGCACAAATAATTTGTGTTTTTCATTAAAATACGGTTATTTATTAAAAATGTTAAGCCTATCCAATTAAATTAATGTGTAAATAGTTTGAATTCGTCTATTTTACGAAAAATTATTAAAATTTATGACAAGAATATGAAAATATTCAAATTTCTCTGTTAATAAACACCACATTAGGCTTAATAATTTTAAAAAAGACATACTTTAAAATCTCAAGCGTCTTGGAAAAATGGACATCTGAAGAAGTAACTAGTGAAACAAGATCAGATGCTGGAATTTTACTCAATTCAATGCAATCTTTTTCTTTTCTTTTCTATGTTATCTCAATTTATGGCAGTGTTGTCCAACCGGTGTGCCGCGAAAAATTTTTAGTGTGCCGCGAAAGATTTCAAAAGTACCATAAATTGCTTTTCGAACCTTCAAGTTTTGAAAAAAAATATCCTTAACCGAAAAATAATGTAATAAAAACGTTTCATGTTTGTATTGTTCTGGTTGTGAGAATCTCTTGAAAGCTACAAAATTTCTCTCCTCCATTGGGAATAAGTATCTGTTGTAAGTAAATAAAAACCCTTTCTTGCTGTTCACTTTTTTAAGAACTTTTAATTACAGACGGCTATGGAAAATTTTTTGAAGAGAAGCCAGAAGGATTCCAGCGAGCATCAAAATGGAGAGAGAGCTGCGAAATCCAAGAAGAATGTTACCAAACGGAAATATCACGAGGAATATCTTGAGTATGGTTTCATACAATGTGCAAATGATCCTTCTCTGCCGTTTTGTCTTAATTGTAACATGGCATTGTCCAACGAGTCCATGAACCCCAGTAAACTGAAGCGGCATCTGAACTCAAATCATCCAGGATTGAAAGACAAGCCGAAAAGTTATTTCGCATCCATTCGGTCCAACTTAGAGCAGCAATAAAAAATAATGAAGAAATTTACCTCAATTCCTGTCCAAGCTCAGTTAGCAAGCTATTAAATTGCAAATCTTTTGGTCAAACAAAAGAAATCTCATTTGGACGCTGAGACAATCATATTGCCGTCTTTACGAATCGCAGTTGAGACTATGGAGTTGGGACCCGACGGTGTTGAAAAAATAAATACGATTCCGCTGTCTCACCACACGATGGGACGTCGGATTGCTGACATTTCGACAGATTTGGACAATCAAATTAAAGAGCATTTTGCGGAAGCCGACGACATCCAAAAGCTCTGGGCAATGCAAATCGATGAAAGTTATGACATCAGCGGAAAGGCGCAACTGCTCGCATACGTCAAACGCGAAAGACTGCAGATGATAGACAGAGAAATGAGAGTTTGCTCATCCAGCAATGAGCCGCGTTTTGAGCTCATCTGCTCCAAAGAAAACGCTCAAGTATCTCATTAATTATGAAACATCTTTTGAATAAACACTGATTTCTAGTTTTTTTGTGAGGTGTGCCGCGCAAATTTTTTACCATGCAGTTTAGTGGGCCGTGAACGATTTTCGGTTGGACAACACTGATTTATGGGAACCTGTCATTGCATGGAACAAAGAGATGTGCTAATAGAAAAAGTTGTTATATCAGCCAAAAAATTTGTGAAGAGTTGAAGATATCATTTGAACGCGGAGTGTTAGGATAAAAAATATATGAGTGGGGGAAATTAAGAAGACGTGGTTCTATCTTTAGAACCAGAGGTACA
Organism: Ampullaceana balthica; assembly: GCA_944989445.1. NCBI lineage: Eukaryota > Metazoa > Mollusca > Gastropoda > Lymnaeidae > Ampullaceana > Ampullaceana balthica. Next base: position 22,541 of record CALYLW010002260.1, on the reverse strand, counting down.
ACCAGAAATGTTTTTATCCATGGATGGAATTATAATATAACGCTTTGATGAGTTTCAGGTCCTTGCAGGAAATATTCGTATATGTCACCTACTAAATGAAGCATTTGAACATCAAATAAATTTCTTTATTGACATTGATAAAATACAATCCAATATTGAAAGTAAAAGGATCCAGGTTTTTATGGCTGTACATACACTACGAGAAGAGGAATTATGTTAGAAAACGGTGGAAAAGACCCCCATGATCTATAAAAATTTATTCAACAGTATAGATTGGAAAATTCTGTATCCAACATTGTAATTTTGCTATGCATTTTTACAAGAATTATTATTTTTAGTGTTGCTAATTGTGAAAGGAGCTTCTCCAAACTGAATTGGAAAAAATTATCTTCGTTCCACAATAAGCGATTTAAGACAACAAAATCTTGCAATTTTTTCCAAAGAACAAGATATTACAAATAATTTAAATTTTGATAGCATTATACACTATTTTTCAATTATGAAAGTAAATGTATAACTTTGATTACATACTAATGTATAATACAATTTCTTTGTTTGCTAATGTTTTTTGGGTGTAAATTTGGAATATGTTTTGTCTAATTTGGGGGGGGGTGGATCTGCGACCTCAGTAACTTTCTTGTTGCCTAAAAAAAAGTATCGTGTATTTTTATAAATGTGTGTTTATATGTATATCATCTGATGCGGCCTCTTTTATTACTGCTTACATAAATATGGTACGCAATGGTTAACATGTTCCCCACCTTTACTTGTTTCAATTACAATTATTTATTCATGTTTAATAATTTATAAAAACCATCATAAAATCGACTAAGGGGCCATCCTTAAAGACGTTACGCGATTTTGTCTGATTTTCACCACCTCCCCCTTCGTCACACGTCATCACAAAAACTTAGACCCCTTCTTTAATATGACGTCACAAACCTGTGAACACCCCCCCCCACACACCTTAAAAGCCGTAATTCCTATTTAAAATTGAGCACGTTTCAAATCGAATTTTTGTCATTTAAGTATGTTTTTATTGTAAGGCTGCACTCTAATATCGTAACACACGTTTTACATAAACGTCATTAAAAAAAGTGTCAGTAATAAAATATTTTAGTGGAAATTTTATTTAAAGTTGCGCGTTTTGACGTGACGTCAGATTTTTTAAACACTACCCCCTCGTCACACATCGTCACAAATGTATGACTCCCCTCCCCCCTCCGATGCGGGACGTCATTTATGTACGGCCCCTAAAAAGGGCGCCAAATTGGAGACCGGCGCGGGCGGCAAAAGTTATAACTACGCCACTTTTAGTATCACCCGTTGGTGTGGGTCAATTATGGGGGGTGGGGGGGGGGATGTAAGCTTCATTCATTTCAACGGTAAACTCATCCTCACCGCATTATCGTGGCTGTAGCGCAGAGGTCGGGAAAGTCCGAGAGAGCCATAAACACCACATATTTTGAAACGTAATTCTGTGAGAACCATATATTGTATTTAAAACTAAAAATTCAAGCAAATGTGTGATTTTTGTGTGATTTCAACACTAAAAGTACAATAATTATGTCTCTGAATTCTTTTTAATAAATTTTTATGCAGTTTTTATACGTAAATATTATGTAGATCAAATAAGGAAACTGAATAATTTTTAAAATATTTTTTTTTATAATTGAACATTTGTCTGAGAGCCAGATGCAGCCATCAATAGAGCCAAATCTGGCACGAGAGCCATTGTTTCCCGACCCCTGATATAGGATGTGCAACGAAATAGTTTTTCCCGTCAGCGTCGCACCACAAAGCACCAGTGCTGAAGTATTTCATATTAAATTTTAATTTTAAACTTAGATGAGAAGATTAATGATAGCATCTCTAATTTAAAAGTGTATTAAACTATAATTTAAACTTCTATGAGATCTAGTACTAATGATGTGTGCTACTTAAATGTTTACTCGTTTGAAGCCTTTAAGTATTTATTGAAATATAACATTTGAGGATCGAAACACATTTTAATATTCTATTCATTTCACTTTTAATAAAACTTTATAATTTATATAATTACTTTAAATGATATTTCTATATACGTGTTAAAAGCCGTATTCAGTTTAGCATACATTTTTAATTTTACCGAGTGGCATGCCACTTGAACTCGATCCCTAATATTAGGGATACAATGCTAGAGAAAAAGATAAGTTCTTCTAACCCGGGTAACCTTTATTTAATTTTAAAAACGGATTTAAACTTCTATAGTATGCTCATGTAATAAGTAAAATAGCTTCTTAAAAATGTTAATTTTATTTAGAATTTCATAATTAACCATGCAGAGGCGTATCTAGGTTTTTGCGCCCTTGGCAAATTTATTTTTGGCGCCCTTGGCAAATTTAATTTTGGCGCCTTTGGCAAATTTATTTTTGGCGCCCTTGACAAATTTATTTTGGCGCCCTTGGCAAATTTATTTTTGGCGCCCTTGGCAAATTTATTTTTGGCGCCCTTGGCAAATTTATTTTTGGCGCCCTTGGCAAATTTATTTTTGGCGCCCTTGGCAAATTTATTTTTGGCGCCCTTGGCAAATTTATTTTTGGCGCCCTGGGCAAATTTATTTTTGGCGCCCTTGATAAATAAACAAGTTTCAGCTTTGCGATTTTTTTCATTTGTTAGAAAAAGCAAGAGATAAAAAGATCGAATGAGTATTTAAACGCAATTTCCAACAAAGAATTTCCGATTTTTTTTAATCAAGGGAAATCAATATAGATTACATTAAAAGTCATTTCAAATCAATAATTATGAAAGTAAACAAAAAAATTGCTGTTTACAAATTGCTGGTAAAATTACGGGTGTCGAACGAAAGGATTTTTTCAAAAATTCCTTCTCGAACATTGTCTTAAATATTATTAGCTTTCGTTTGGCGTTTGTTTCAACCCGATAGCTGTTATGGCGGCGAGAAATTGACAAAATACTGATATTTTTTCGTTTAAAAAAACACAAAAAAACAACCATGTATGTGTAGTACATCGTTTCTATTTTTTGGCCCTTGCACATCCTTGAGACCTCCTTAACATATTTGCAAAAGACCCGAACACTCTATTAGATATGGTTCAGGAGGAGTTGCAGGATCAAGGGTTACAGACATTTCAAATATATAAACGCAATTTTTCATACGGGAAATTGCGTTAATAATTGAATTTCTCTTATTTTATTTATGACAATAATTACGCAGTCTGACAGTGACAGTCATACAACGTGAATATAAAAAATGCATAAGACAAGAACAATACTAATTTGCAGTTTATTATTTACTAAATAATACCAAATAAATTGGTGGATAAAACGGGATATTGTTACGTTAATAAAGAATGCAGCAAAACTTGAAGTAACGTGTATTATAAGTAAAAACAATAGTGTCAATGTATCATACTCATTATCTCATACATGGCGATAGAAACTCACAATTAAAAGTAAATTTAAGTAACACTCCACCGACTACAGCACATCACTTCTGTTAGCTGGCGTATTGGCGTGTTGCAGTCGGACCTCTCTAAGTCGAACTCAAGGGGGGAAAAAATTCGACTTACTAAGTTTTACAGTTAAGGAAACTGGCGTAATAGGCGCAGATTAATAAAGGACAATGTTGATATTGAGTGACAGCCATAGCGACTAGAAGGCTTGACAGGAAAGATGGGCTGTTATGTTTCATTTGAAAGGAGCCAACTTGCTTTGACCTACCGACATAAGCCCATAAGAGGAGACACCTTCCATCCCCCCCCACTCTACTCCCTCGACAGTGGGATGAGGGATAGTAAGATTTTTCTTTTTAAGAGAAAGAATGTAAAAGTTATATCGACATTTTTATGATAAGAAGCCCCGTAAAGGCCACAAAAATAATAAAAAATATTATAATGGTTTAAATGAAATATATTTAAATATAATTAATTACCGATTCACTTTTTTTGCTATCGAGGATAAAAGTGAAATACAGTTGGACCTCGCTAAGTCGAACTTCCCTAAGTCGAAAACCTCCCTATATCGAATTAATTGTTAGGTCCTGGCCAAATACCATAAGACTAATGTATTTTAGATCTCCTTAACTCCAAGATTTTTGGCTTTCAACCTCTCTTAGTCGAATTTTCCAAGGCGTTTTGGGTTATTATTCTGGAGTGACATTTCAGAACACGTGTTACGTAGAGCCACGTAAATGGACGTAAAATCCGACTGTATTTATTTAAATACAAATTTTAAAAAATAGAGATTTAGTGGCGCCCTTTTGAGCTGGCGCCCTTGGCAACTGCCCCGATGCCAACCCGTTGCTACGCCACTGTAACCATGTATGTGATGTTGACATGACTACAAACTAAATATTAATTTTATTATTTAAAAAAAAATGGTTACTTATAAATAAAGCACATATTAAACCCACACATTGCTCAAACCTTACAGAATATTTCTAATATAAATACTCCTATAAACTTAAATAATCTTTTACGTTTTTAAATTTTTTTTTCGTATTCTTTTTAATATGTCAATAAAATGAAAATGGACTATGTACAAATTTAAAAACAACCGTGTGAAAAACATGTAGACTGTAAACTAGACATTTTATATCAAATCTGTTAATAGTATATAGACATTTTATATCAAATCTGTTAATAGTATATAGACGTTTTATATCAAATGTGTTAAGAGTATATAGACATTTTATATCAAATGTGCTAATAGTATATAGACATTTTATATCAAATCTGTTAATAGTATATAGACATTTTATATCAAATGTGCTAATAGCATATAGACATTTTATATCAAATCTGTTAATAGTATACAGACATTTTATATCAAATCTGTTAATAGCATATAGACATTTTATATCAAATCTGTTAATAGTATACAGACATTTTATATCAAATCTGTTAATAGCATATAGAAATTTTATATCAAATCTGTTAATAGTATAGTATATAGACATTTTATATCAAATCTGTAAATAGTATATAGACATTTTATATCAAATCTGTTAATACCATGTACACTGCAACTAAGCTGGAGACTGAACATGATGTCAATATTAGATATTATACCATGGAACGTTTATTGTGATCTTTGCGTTGGGTTGTTTATTTGTTTCAATCACTTTTCATTTTTTTACGATCCTCGGTATGTGTTTGACTTAGTGACTTAGTCAATTATGGGCTGAGAAAGATTGCAAAGTGTATGAAAGCTGGTAAAAGAGCTTTAAAAAAGTATTTTTAGTAAAAACTAGCCTATGACATAAAACTTAAAGATTTCATAGTATTGAAATTATGAAATCACGGAGAAGTATGGACACAACGTGAAATAAAAATCTTGCCCAATAGATTTGTTCAAGTTAATTCTTTTATTTAGGCTCAAATTTACACTGCTTCATATAATATATTATGTTAAAAATGAATTTTACTCACAACTTTCAGGAGTAACGCCAGATGCGAGGGAACCAATAGGATTATTCGAGGGCAGGGGTCGGGAAACTTTTTGTCTGAGAGAGCCATAAACAACACATATTTTGTCTGAGAGAGCCATAAACACCACATATTTTACCTGAAAGAACCATAAACACCACACATTTTGTTTGAGAGAGCCATAAATACCACACATTTTGTCTGAGAGAACCATAAACACCACACATTTTGTCTGAGAGAGCCATAAACACCACATATTTTGTCTGAGAGAGCCATAAACACCACACATTTTGTCTGAGAGAGCCATAAACACCACATATTTTGTCTGAGAGAGCCATAAACACCACATATTTTGTCTAAGAGAGCCATAAACACCACATATTTTGTCTAAGAGAGCCATAAACACCACATATTTTGTCTAAGAGAGCCATAAACACCACATATTTTGTCTAAGAGAGCCATAAACACCACATATTTTGAAAAGTTATCATGTGAGAGCCATACATTATGTTTAAAACTAAATAAATAAAGGTTTAAAAAAAAGATTTTTAAAAACACGTTTTTATAAGCGGACTAAAAAGAAGAAAATAATTTAAAACTAATAAGTTCAAGTACTTTCATATAATATGACTAAAAACATTGGGCGGGCGCTTATGGGGTTTTACATATGCAGTTCACTCATTCTCTCACTTATAGATATCTTTTTTGCCTTCTTAATTATAAATCTTTAATTTTTATACCAAACACCCGCCCCACGTTTTTAGTCAAATTATATGAAAGTATTTGAACTTATTAGTTTTAAATTATTTTCTTCTTTTTAGTACACTTATAAAAACGTGTTTTTTAAAAATCTTTTTTTACCTCTATTTATTTTATTCTTTTTAATCCACTTACAAAAACGTGGTTTTTTAAAAATATTTTTTTACCTCTATTTTTTGTTTATACCAAACACTTCATAAGCGCCCGCCCAACGCTTTAAAAACACGGTGATGTGGTCACGGGGTGAACTCAGGGATGTCAACAAAAGCAGACGGTACAGATGCTTATATATAGATAAACTAAAAAGTTCAATAATTTAATAACGGTACATTCGATCGATCTGAAATTTTAAAAACAATGCATTGTCATCTAAGATCTATCTGTGGTAAAATTTTGAGATCTCTAGGACCATCAGAAGTGGTTTAATTTTACGTTGGCAGATTTGAAAAAAATTGTGGACAGACAAACAAATCCACAGGAAACGAAAGCGAGTTAATAAAACGTGGTTAAAAATTCTAGTAAATGTATGAATTTTGTGTAATTTTAACACTTTAAGTACAATTATTATGTCTCTGAATTCTTTTTAATAACATTGTTATGCTGATTTTATAATGCAATTAATATGTAGCTCAAAGGAGTCTGAATAATTTTTTTTAAAAAAATATTAAAACATTTGTCTGAGAGCCAGATGCAGCTATCAATAGAGCCACATCTGGCTCGCGAGCCATGGTTTCCCGACCCCTTCTGTAGTGTATAGGGCAATATAGGGCAAGGGCCGTAATCAAAACTCTCTTTTTAAAATAACATATTCAATAGCATTACAAAACGATAAGCGCTCTGTACTGAATACACTTATTATTTTAATTTAGTGTTACTTAAAATTTGTTTCCTCCCATCCCCACCTCGAAAAAAAAACTATTTTTAAAAAAAGTTTTAAAAGGGCAGTTGGTTGTAAAGAATTACCAATAAACATGTATCATTTGTGTAGATCTAAAAGTGACGTATAATACAGTTACATTGGCAATTTACTATGATTGCCACGAGGCGACGAAAAGGCGAGATCCAACATAAGACCAAAGTGCACCTACGAGACTCCCTAGACACGCGGTATTTTCTAAACCCTGACCACACATAACTTTGTCATAAGTTAGCCATATGATAAATAAATGCATTATTTTTTTTTGTAATTGTAACAAGGGGCCGTCAATAAATGACGTCGGTCGATTTTGGCCGATTTTCACTCCCCCTCCCCCCTCGTCACAAAAACGTAGACCTCCCCCCTCCAATATGACGTCACAAAGATTTACGGCCCCCCCCCCAAAAAAAAAGAATTATTTTCTATTTGAAAAATAGCATGATTCAAATCATTTTTAAACCCTTTATATTAACTTGTGATGTCTGGTTGATTGCTTTGCTAGTTTGCTTGTTCGTCGAAAAAACTTTAGGTCGATTTTTAACCCACTTCCTCGTAAGCTAGCGAGCTGAAATTTTGCAGGCGGACTCGTGCCGATAATATAAACGACGCATCAACATTTCAGATCGATCGCATGTACTGTAATTAAATTATTAAATTTTTAGATTATTTTATTTATCTCTATGTATCATGTTAAATTTTTGAGATAAGAGTGTCGCGGTGCGTATTATAATGAATGACCTTTTTATTAATACTTTCCTGTTGCGCGATTTGGTGCGTATAATATAGACAATACTTTAAATAAACATATTCCCGATCGGTGCGCATTATATTAAACACGCTTTACGAGACATAACTAAAATATTTTGTATTTTTTGATTGTCTTGCGCTGCGTATTATAATGAACACTAGTTTGTGCTCCGTCGCTGTGGCGCCCGCGGCGCCCACTTTTTGAGGTCGCCTACGGCACCCACCTTTTTCAAAAGCCCAACTAACTTGTCCTTGTATGATAAATACGTAATATTAAACTTTCTTAAATGTACACAAAGTATATTATAATAGTTTTTTATTTTTTTATTTTTTGGTCAAAAGCCCAAATAACTTACCCTTGCATGATAAATACGAAATATTCCTGAAATGTACACAAAGTATGTATATAATATTTTTTACAGTGCTAATCACCACACGATTTTCAAAGTAATTTTAGAAAGCAGCGCACCAAATTACTGCACTATTTGAGTCAGTTAGCACTGTTTACAACACAAATCATGACGTCATAGGTTCGTGCGTTGTTTGGTTAATTTTAATCTGGAAATGACCCCTTTCCAGTCCATGACGGACTATGGGGTAAGTGATGTAGAGTTCACAAGTTTTTAGCCACCACTAACGAGCAGGGGAATGTGTGGCCAGCACTTATTATGATTTTCAAGTCAATATTTTCAATTAGCGTTAGGCCACAGTGAGTGAGTCAGTCATACATAATTGAGCGTAAATATATATATGAATCTTTTAGTTATGTCTCGTATATAAAGGATTTATAGTAAAAAACTTGTTTTTTTACGGATTCTTTTTATTCGGCCATTTTAAGTCATGCGTGAAGCCACGTAAAAAGTCATAAAGTAAATGGAAAGAAATCAATATATTTAAGTGGATCTTACATTTAAAGTTGCGAGTTTTTACGTGACGACACATTTCTCAAACACCCCTCTCCGCCTCGTCACACATCGTCACAAATCTATGGACCCCCCCCCTCCCCACTAGCTGCGTGTCGTGATTCATGGACCGCCTCCAAGACAAATGGTGATGTGATCCTAGTTAAATACATCAGAAACAATATCAAGGGATTAGTTGATTGCTGCACGGTCTACAGTTGTTGATAATAATTTTTCTATTTCTGTCATTATTATATTATAATATTTTTTCTCCTTTTATTTAATTTGCATTTGTTCAAAAATAACTGTTGGAATGGATGGGGTTTCACCAGACAGGTAATAGTTGAACACCTTTTGCTGAGGTGTCGCTTTGTTAATCTTAACTAATATCATACTACAGACGCTTCTTCTATACAGAAGAACATAACGTCATGATCTTGGAATTATATAGATTTGAATTTTGATAGTGGTTTGATAGTTGGTTTTCCTGGTTTGTTCAGACAAAAACTACGCCCTCAAATGCCTTACAGAAACGAGGATTTAACATTTTGTTAAAAAACAAATACACGTGATAAAATAAGATATTATCCCACTAGGGGCACGGTGGTCGAGTGGCATGCGCGCTCGACTGGCGTACCAATGGTCATGGGTTCGAATCCTTGTGAAGGCAAGTATATGTTCCAAGGGCTGAGTCCACCCAGCTCCGAATGGGTACCTAACATTAGTTAGGGTAATAAAGGCGCTGGTAATGCGTGGAACCCTTATAGCCGAGGCCTGTGAACGCTGCATCACTTGTGGATGCATTAATATTCTGTATAGAAGGAGCGTCTGTAAAGATAAGACAATACAACTGTTACACTTGAATGATCATTGGCGGATCCTGATTTATGCTAGAAGAAGATAGTTTCATTGTAGCTTGATATTTTAAAAGATAAGCTATGTGCCAATTATTGGTGTTTCAAAATTCGCATAATATGCTAGCGCCACAATCAAAATAATATAAAAAAAACCAAAAGAAAATGCGACTTATTGGCAGATACAAATAACAAATGATGATATTGTACATCGATAAAGGATGTCATTTTGAACATTTCTTTTAAATCAAGTACGTATAATTCAAATAAGTATTAGTTATACGAAAACGTATGGCTTTGAACAGAAAACTTATCCTAAGAATATTTCCCCCCTTTCTTTTATTACAATGTTCCTTTACCCTTTACGCGATCATTTGCTATGTACTTGCGCCCCAATTCCCAGACGGCGAACTACCACTTAAGTTGATACTGGAGTTATTCCAAGACCTTCTCAAAGCTGAACCGAGTTGTACGGACGTCCCGCTGTGTCAGTTTGTGAGGACAGTCACATACATCTTTCCATGGTCTGATGAACCAATGACTGTCAGCGTATGCAGAGAACCCGCGGAGATAAAAGATAAAAGATAGTTGGGGAATTCTTGGCCCTACGATCAGACTATGGTCGAAAAAAATACATTTCCATGTTTCAATTTGAAAAAAAATATATCAATGGTTCCAATGATATTTGAAGAGAATGACCACTTTACCAAAACATTGAAAAAGTTTTAATTTTTTTAAATTGGAGAATGATGTAATAATATTGAGATATTTTAAATGTAAATTGTTACAAACAAAAAATTGCACAATTAGATATGCAAGTGTTATGTTTTGTTTTCTTGTCTTAAGTTATTGAAAGCGTGTAGGAGGATAACCACGTTTAGCCTTTAATGGATACAAATCTTAATCAGGACATGCGTCATCTACCATAGATCATGTCACATGATCCTTCGACACGTGATAATACGGCACATATACAAAAAAGGCCCTCGATATTTAAGTCCCTGAAATCGACCCCAATAATTAGGTGCGGTAGATATAAAATGGTTTTAAAAGAAATTAAGATGTGCAATGGACTGGATTGCAGGTTGAAATTTTCTTTCCGATCTCTGTTAATAAGTTCGCATATATACCAAGTATCCCTATCTCTCCTGTGGAAGATGAGTTCAAGAAAGTGATACTATCCATGAAAGAGTAAATTTTATGGATAATTTAACGGGGCAGTTTATTTTAGGGAGACTTATTGAAGGCGTGCCTGATATTTAATAGTGTGTGGGTGGAGGGGGAGGGTGATAACTTGCCTGGTGCTTCATTTTCTGAAGTCCTGTAGTTGGGGCTGTTGTTCTCGTGGTCGAGACGACAATGTTGGTGTTGTTTTATTGTAATACAATGTATATGTCGTGTCCGTGTTCGAATGACCACCAGACCATGGACATGACGCTGCTGGTAAACTCACTCGTTTCCCTCATGGTTTCGACAGCCATGCACTGGGCAAGAGAGACAGGAAACTCAAAACTCACAGAACCCCGCAGACTGTTTCTTGGATTAATGGGATTAACTTCCTCTTTCTATAACTCCGAGCGTTTCATTTATCTGTCAGTGTCGGAGATTTTCATAAAGCTTGTAGCAAGCCCAAAGTCCACGCTGGGGGTATTGGAAATTCGCACTTGAAATCTTTACAGTGCCACAATTATCCCAAGTGCTATTGATACGACAAGAGTAATAAACTCCAATCGTAACTTTTTGCGCACAGTGTAATTACGGCATGATACAAGATAGCCGTTTGTCAATGAATGGATGCTTTCAGCGTATTTAAGAATGTTCAGAATTGTATCGTGATTCAGTATTAATACGTGGGGGGTACACGGCATATTTGAGCTGTTCAAAATGAAGGCATTGTCGCTTTGAAGCTTAAAAAAATGATTAAAATAAAAATATTCTATTATGCAAGTCTTCCACCTACTCAGTGATTAAATTTCAAGAAAATAACTTTTCCCGTGAATGACGATGTAAGAAAACAATTACTAATTAAATAATAGCGACAGAAATTAACAGACGTTTGAATTCATATCTATATACACTCTGTATTATGTATCAGTGCCTTACGCTGTAATACAAGAGTAAAAGTAAACATTATAAGCTGAGAAGTCCAAAATTTATTCAATGAACATTATACATTGAATGATCAAAACATATTTTCACTGATGATATGAAACAGATGGTGCTATGGCACAGATGATGACACGGTAGAAAGGATGTGACATGGTACAAATGATGTTTTAAGAACAACGGACAATATGGAACATTTGAGATAAAACAAGTTTTTTTTTCTTTTGTAAAATAATAGCTGCCATTAAAATAGTTGGATAAGATTTAATGCTTATAACTAAACAGTTAAAAAATATTTTAAACATGTTAGTTTCCAAAAAGTAAATGAGAAATATAAATATGTTGTTCTACACAACAGAAGTTTTTAATGCTTCTGCCTTATGTCAGTGAGGATCTTTTAAAAATAAACTGATAATTTTTTAACTTATTATTTTTTTTTAAATCAACACCCCCCCCCCAAACTTTAGCGACTATTGTGTATTCTTACAATTACGGTGTAGACTTCATGTATGTAAGAAATCATTTATTTCTCATGTTGTGTATTACAGTGTATATGTCATGTATGTAGGAAATCATATCTTTCTCATGTTGTCTATGACGGTGTTAAGTGTAAAACGTCATGTATGTAAGATATCATTTCTTTCTCATGATGTGTATGACGGTGTACGCGGCGTGTAGAGAAGAAATCATGTCTTTGTTACGTTGCGGCGTCGGTTATCACAACTTTGACCAACTGTCGGCAACAGATACACAAAGACTGATCTCGGCTTTCACGCGTGACTGAACCTGCACAACCATGACGGTGTTAATACAGGTTGGAATGTTAAGACTACCGGAGAGGACCTGGCAGAGGCGTAACCATGTTAGGCTATCGTCCGGTTACCTCGTCTTGTCTTATCTATAAAGACGCTCCTTCTGTACAGATCATTGCGTCCACACACCAGGCCGGTCCACGCGTTACCCCGCCGCCAATGTTTCCCTGACTAGCGGTAGGTACCCATTCGGAGCTGGGTGGACTCACGGGGATTCGAACAAGTGACCATCGGTACGCCAACCGAGCGCGCATGCTCCTCGACCACCGTGCCTTGAAAAAGAGGGAGATTACCTGTCGATTAGTTTTCATTCTTTAAAAAATAAATAAATAAATTATTTTTTAATTCCTGCGTCATTTCAGCAATGAGAATTACGGCGTAGTGCGTTATAATATCCACGGGTGGGTTGAAGGGGGGCAGGTAACCACCCGAGAGAGACGCCTATGATTTCAGGGAATAGTTTACTTACACAACGTCGAGCATGACGACATTAAAAAACGGATGCCGTCTCCTTTGTGGTGTAATAATTTAATGTAGTAGACCACGCCGTCCCCAACAGTTGAAAGTACTACTTGATCTCTACAACACGCTCACTTCATTAAACCATTCCATTTTATCACTACGATTTTATCACTGTGGCATTTTCTCTCACTAGTGGTGTATAGGTATTCATATCAGCGGCATAGAAAGTCTGTATTCAACTTTTCAAGTGGATTTGAGATTGCCAAGAACTAAATAAAGCAATGTTCCTCGAGTGGGTAACCCTCGTAATGTAATAATTATTATAGCAGGGTTGGTGTGGGGATATTGGCCGAGAGTTTGGCCCCGATTCTGAATAAATGTTGTTGTTTTGGTATTTTTTTAAAAAAGATGTCATTTAACCGTTTCTTTCTTTGAGGTCTTCATATAAACCAGTCTGGCCAGGGTATGGATTTTTAGCACAGACCGATAAAGCTGGATAGCGTATCAAGTTGAGATATAAATATAAATAGCGTAACTTAAAACTAATGTGTTTGTGTTTAAGTTTACTTCCACTGCAATCGTTAAAAAATATTTTTATGGCTCGTATCAACTAGAGATTTGGAAGTGTTATTTAAGTAATAGCAGTACAAAATAATAGTTTGAATTTAACCTCCACAAACTTACTTTGAAATGATAATGAAATTCGTGGCGTTTCATTTTTTAGATAGGGTTTTATGCTCGTTACATTTATCACATACGATTCTTGGATCTGCATGATTTTGTATACAAATAAGTTGTCCAAATAAAAAGGAAAGTCACAGTGCTATGAATAACAATCTCGAATATTTGGTGGTATAAAGCCATATAAGCCCGAAGCCCTACATGTCATGGTAGGAAGCCCTATAAGCCCTAAGCCCTGCATGTGGTGGTAAGAAGCCCTATAAGCCCTAAGCCCTGCATGTGGTGGTAAGAAGCCTTATAAGCCCTAAGCCCTGCACGTGTTGGTAAGAAACCTTATAAGACATAAGTCCTGCTTGTGGTGGTAGGCCCTATAGGACCTAAGTCCTACATGTTCTGTATTTTCACTGGGGGTGAAAGAAGCGCATCAGTTCCGCTTGTGGGCACACGCTGTGCGACGAGGCAAAGATTCCCCAAAACAAAGACATTATCGATCATTCTTTCCGGACGTGTTGTTTAGAGAAATGATCATGTCAAATAGTCTAATTTTTTTAATACAAACAAGATATATCTTACTACAAGTATCTTTTAAACAGTACATTATGAACAATCGGAAGCAATCATTCATAGATTTTAATTGCCATTGAAAACATTCTCAAAGTCAGTGACATGTTGGTCATAGAGTTATTTAAGCTCTTCACGGTAGTTCTTACTTTGACTAATATTAAAGGAATCGTTCCATACACCAAACGCTCATAATAAAAATTGTATCAGTATTACATAGCATTTGTCTTTAAAATTGTAACCTTGTCTAATCTAACAGGAGAATACGTGGTCTCTTGTCTGTCTAATTTGGTTTACTAGATGCTACTTGAAATTTGAGGGACAACTGTGGAAAATCAAATCATAATAAAAATCAACTTGAGTTATCTAGCTTCTCAAGTTTGGTTAAGTAACTTTAAAAAGCTGCCAATTTTATTTAAAATTATTTTATTTTTTTAAATATTATTATGTTGATTTTTATTTTAATAATTTTTTTTTAAAAATGGGCCTTAAAATTTCTACGTAGATGAAGCTCAGACCCAAAATAACTACTCACAATAATTTCCTAATCTTTCTTTACTATTACATTACATTGAAATTGGAAATACATTCTCATCTGATACTCCGAAATATTAAATGTGTCACCTCTTTAAGAAAATGTTTTTATTTTAACTCCTTTGCACTATTTCGCGCTAATTATTTGAGGAACCATTGATTTACCCAAATAAAATACAAGCATAGATAAACGTACATATTGAACCCAAGTCTCAAAAATGAAAGTTTAGTGATAAAAATGTGCATAGAACTTAATATATCAACTTTTTGTCTACTAAGTCCACAATCAGCTAACTGAAATAGACCTATTAAATTACAAAAATTAACAAAACACATTAGTACAAATACAAATGAATTGTAAAAAAAAGTAAAAAAATATTGCTGTCAGCGACTAGTGCTGCCAGTGACAATTTTGAGAAAAACCTAGCCAACAGGTCGAAAAAAACCTAGATCTAGGTTGAAAAACCTAGTGCTGGCAGCACTGTCAGGGACATCTTAGTGTGTAAACTAAAACAAGCAAGAGGAGTAAACGAATTGTAGCATGAAGTTTATATTTTATCTCTAATTTTAGAGATCGAAATTAAGTGGCATGCACTTACAAAAGAAGGTGCCAAAATATTAAAACGCAATACAAGAAACATGTTTGACATTTATAAGTATCAAATAGAAAGTTTCAAATTTCATAGTTTTCAATAACTGACAATGAATTCAAAAATTAAAATCTAAATTGTTATAAGTTATATGAATACTTTACTTTCATAAATTTATTATTAAAATATATAATAAAATTTTGGTAACACAGTTTACTCGTAAATTATCTCATATAACTTTGCATTACATTTTAATATGCATTTTAAAAAATACTTTTAATTAATATTGAACTTAAATTTTCTTTAAAAATTACATTAACATCGGTGCTGTATCGTGCGGCGCTGACAAGAAATATTATTTTAACAATATACTCGCGCGCACACATACACACACACACACAAACACTGGCACACACATACACATGCATGCACCCACCCACGCACACATACAGATACACACACATACACACACCCATGCACAAACGCGTGCACACACACACACAAACACACACACGATGAGTTTATAGTGAGGTAAGACACCGTGAGCTCAGCAGCTGTGGGCGTTGTCTGCTACGGTAACATTTAACATCCCAACCAATTAAAGAAATGAGTTGGCAGAATCTATCTGACATCCATCAATAGAGCGACACGTAATGTTTTCCTAGATCTGTCGGAGTTTGTTTCGTTTGTTAAAATTATATGCATCAAATTCCAAAGGGAATTCCCATCATGATTCATATGTCTTAGTTTAAAATAGTCGGCCTATAAATTGTGGATGTATTAAAAGTTTTGTTCAAACTTCCTGACAGCTAGATCCATCGCCGGATGGTGGTATAGGAATTATTAACGGTAATTTAAATACCTGGCGTTGTTCATGTTGTGTAATTTAAACAATTTATAAACTAAATTTGTAAACTAAATTACTAAAAAAAATTAGCCGATCTCAAAATAAAAATTACTAATGTCCGTTTGAAGCTCTCAAATTAATATGAAAGAAATAAAATTACAAATTATTTAATGCTAATCTAATCATTAAGATGTACATTTAACATTGTATTTAAAACAAAATTTTTAAAAAAAAGCCTTACATGTGTATAATGTTTAAGTTATTTTATATGATTTAATTGTTTGAAAGTAGATTATACATCGAGGCGAACTTAACCCACATGATCGAAAAATAATTGCATTTAATTTTAAATAAGTCATTTTACCGCACGCAGTGTAAAACAATCATTTAATTAATTGATTGTCTTTTGTGTTCCAAACTGATCATTTTGATTTAACGACATCGTACATTTCTAAGTTCATGTTATCTCTTGCTATTAAACATGTTAAAAGAGCACAATTTCTAAAACAATGCTTTTTATTGTGATCAATACATGGGTACAAACGATGAGTTCAATAAAATTGATTTGAAAGTAAGAGAGAGTTAAAAATGAATTCCCATCTTAACCATGTCTGCCATCTCCGTTAAATACAAACATTAAAAAAAAACACAACGTTTAGTTCTTAAGTTATCTATTAGAATTTTCAAAATGAATGTGTTTTGATTTGAAATTCATGAAATTATAACATACCTTGCATGGACAGGTACACTTGCTTCAACATTTCGAGAGAATATTTTAAAGATAAACATAAAAAATGGACTACCATTATTACATGTCAAAAAGAAGATGTAATGTTGATTATCTAAGGCACGCTCTGCATACAAATGAATTGTGCCCGCCATATTGGGAAAACAGAGGACAGTATTACACGCCTCGGCGCGTTCTAGTTCCAGTCGGTGCCAGGACGACAGAGGCCATCACAGCTCTTGTTGAAGAAACATGGAACATGCACGAAGTCGGAAGAGGCCGCGATGCAAGAAATTTGAATTATTCCAAACTCGTTGTGAGAAAGGTGGAAAGAGTTGAGAACCCTGAACTATTTAGAAAATACGCAACTGCTAGAAGAGAGATGATGGAGAGACAGATTCGAAGACATGTTGTCTGCCCTCCCGTTAAAACGATATGTAGATCGAGGAAGAATGTCAAAACGACACGCTTACTCCGTGGACACAAGGCGTTCATGAGGGACGACTTGCACCTTGCTGTCAACGAACATTATTTGTTCCACGGCACGACGGTGGACAGGATTGGTGGCCTTACCAGTGGTGGCTTTAACGACGGGCAGTCGGACAGCAACAACATGTTTGGACGAGGCATTTACCTGGCAGAGAAGACCAATAAAGCCGATCAGTACGCTGGTACGTTGAAATATATATTTCAATAACACAGGTTATCTGTTAGTCTTCACGCAGGAGACACAAGGAACGTAGAGACAAGAGGTCTTCTTGTGCCTCTTTACCTTAGAGCTTGATTACAGGTTTCTGATCTATATATATGTATATATTTCACCTGGGTTCAAACCTCAGCGGTAACAATTTTTAAAAACAAATTGAAATGTTTTTTTTCTGACCGTTCTTTTCCTCGCTTTTAACAACAATCGCTTTGCACATGTCTCCACGTTTACTCGCTTTTTTTTCATTGCTTCCTGCTGCTGTTTGTGTCCGTTCTCAACCCCCCCCCCGTTCTGTGCACTATATATGATGAGCATTTTTCGGCGTATGCTACGCCGCGGGTCGTATCTTGTTATTAATATTACCCGCCTTTTGTTTTCTTCAGCAACGGTTTACAGTTCTTAAAAAAACTAGCAATTAAACCTTCTCCTCCGCTTCAAGAAAACGTCTTTCAATATGTTACGCTTTCCAAATCGTGCGTTTAACAATACAATCTGCATAGGGAGATTTGAAAAACAAAAATAGTTTAAACGTTTAAGTATTATAGAGTTCATTTTGAAAGACAATATGAAAAGTGTAACTACAGGTTTATAAGACTTGATAACTATATTTTTCAAGGAATTAAATGTTTATGGATATTCCATTTCACTGGTTGTTTATTACAGATCCCAAGCATAACAGGAGTCCTCATGGACATCGGCTCAAGCTGATTCTGTGTAGAGTACTGCTGGGAAATGTTTGTGCACTTAAAGGTTAGTGGAGAGACAATGTTTTTGACAAATCTTTATACAGATAAATTTTTTGAATCCAGTCTGTTCACATATTCTATTTGCATTCATTTTTAACATTTTTTTTTGCACACCATTTTTCTCATAAACAATATTTTTAAATACTATATTTTAGACCAATGTTTTCTGTTACACTGTTTAACATTGATCTATCTGCATGTCCTAGTCTCCTTATAAATGTCGATTACAATCTGTTTAACATAACTATAGATTTAAGACCCAAATGTGTTAATTGTCATCGAAGATGCTCGTTGAGAAAGTTTGTTGCAGCCCTTGTGAAGAACGAGCAGCTCCTGTATTATTTCCTTGTTGTTCAGAGCTGGAACTGCCTGTCGTGGCCTCATTTGGCTAGAACGGCAATTTCTTCTGTTGTTTTTTAATCGCCAGAGCTACATGACACCGTCATGCAAAATATGTAGGATAGGATACTATTTTTTTTTACACAACCAGTGCATTTAACCGATTATTTGACGTTCCTGAAATCAAAACTATTAAATCCCTTATATTAACTTCACCGCCGTCTCGTTCGTCGTCCGGCAGGCGGGAAAACAAAAGTAAAAAATGACCCACTTCCCGTGATGCCATCGAGCTGAAATTTGGCACATAGACTCGTGTCACCTGACAATGCATCGTATCAAATTTTCAGATCGATCGATCGTACCGTAATTAAATTAATGTACTTTTAGTTTATCTCTATACAACGTATGTAATTCAATTTCACTGTTTGTTTGGTTTTTTTTTCACGTGACAGTTCAGTTCACGCGTTGACGCCACCCGTCAATGCCCACACTCCCTCCCCCGGTTTTAAAGCCAGGGGATATCACTCGGTGTTAGTCTGTAAATGTTTGTCGCGTTTGAACATAATCAGTACTTATAGTTATGTCCTCATATATAAGGGATTTATAGTCAAAAACTTAGTTTTTAAGGGTCTTTTTTTTAAATACATTATTTTATCATGACATGTGTTGCATCTTTGTTAAAATCGATATTTCAGAACCACAGCGTTTGATGAAACCACCTGGCAACTTTGACTCGGTCATCGTGGACGGACGCTTCATGTACCGGGAGTTTGTTGTCTATGATGACAGTCGTCTGTACCCTGAGTACGTCATCACATATTCCAGAGTAGCAGACGACTATTAGCGGTCCGCCAGTGCTCTGCGCTAAAGATTTGGTGGACTGTGATAAAATTTTAGTGGTCTTTCTGTTACATTATGTAAATTTTAAAAAAAAAGTTTCATAAATAATTTTCAAGTAACTGTTGTTTTTATGATTATTTGTGTGTGTGTGATTTAAAAAAATAAATCAAATGTAAATTGAAAAGCGTCTATTGTTTTGTATTGTTAGCTTTTAACAAATTTTTAAAGATTTCTTTTAATGTTCTATCTTTATTAGAATTAACTTAAAGGATATAGGTAACAACTGATTTCTCTCTCTCCCTCTGTCTCTCTCACTCTCTCTCTCACTCACAAATTCTCTCTCTCTCTCTCTCTCACTCACTCTCTCACTCTTTGTTTTGTGATTTTAAAAAAAATGTATGGTTGTGGGGTATTTGTTTTTGTTTTTGTAAATGTATTTGTTTTTGGCGTTTTAAAAAAAAAGACCTATTGTTAAGGTCTAGTACGTTCCAACGTAACCACTATGTAGGAATGAGCCTGCTGATCTCATAAAAGTCTAGAAAAGTAAAGTGGAGGCAATCGATGGCGACAAGTCTGGTCTATTTTGATGATTAGGTTACAGTTAGTTGATTATCAATTATCATGGGCGGCTTCGACATCACACTCTTCTTGGAATGTTATTGTGTGAATTCGTTTTGTACTGATTTCTAACTGACAGTTTACAAATTGTTTTCTGTAATGGACCCTTTAATTCAGATGAGTTACGTCCCTCAGAACTGCAGTTGTTTCTGCTTGGCTGTTTGTCGGTCGCGAGTCTACTTGAGTTTGTACGACCACAATACCACCTTTCTTTGGTTAGCATGGACCGTTCACATACATGGTAAATAGCGCGTTACCGCAACACAAAGTCATTTATTGATTACGTCGATGGTCAGCAGTGTCTTAAAGAATCGATCTGAAGAAGATTTCCAGTGACAAGAGGGCAGCATAACAGGTTAGACCTGTTTTTAACGGATGGTTGATAGGACAAATTACGTTGACTTCACTCCATGCACCTACCACTCTTTGAGTCCTGTCCATTGCTAGAAATTTATAAATATAAGGGTTAATTGCATATGTTTTGGATGAGCCCTCAGAGGTGTCCATTTATCGAAAGCCGCCGTTTTATTCATGACTCAAATAGGAAGTATTCTTTGTAGAGAATCTGTTGTTGTATTTCTTTACATTAACATGACTTAGTATTTGATGACCAGGTTGTCGCTCACTGACATGGGAATAGTTTCTTTAGTGTTACGTAACAAGGGTTACAGCTTATGTGTTATATAGTCAAAGTACAAAGTAGGACGATTCTGAACTAGGGCAGTACCGGATTCAAATTTTCGAAATCCGGTTCCGGCCGGATTACTTAATTCAAATCCGACCGGAGCCGGAGAAGCATTTGTAAAAATAGCCGGATTCCAGATTTGCCGGAGCCAAAATCCGGTGCACCCCTATTTTGTACACGCTAATGGTGAAGTTCAAAATATGGGTGAGACTGCGTTCAGGCTGATAGATAAATGGATACATGTATATGTTTGTAAATTTTGCCGAAACGTTCGTTGTTCTGTGACGTCTTGTCAGGCCCTTACATAGCTGTTTGAGCAGGGGCGCCCACAGCCTTGAAAAAAATGGACGCACACCTTCCCGTCTCCTATCATCATTGATAAGCGCTTCTTAATCATATACTTCCAAATAAATGTCACCACATGCCTTGACTCATATGTCTCATATTAGCAAAAGTACTCAAGCAAAAAAAAAGCAAAACAGGCATATTGTTAATCATTTTTTCTATTTCACCAATATTTCAAAAATTTTACGCAAAAAACGGGCTACAAACATAATCTAGCCTAAGTATATTTACCAACATATACCTTACGTAAACACGTTGCTTGGCAAATCAGTCATCATTGTCAAAGGCAAACACAATTCTACGATGTCCTGTGGCATCGAAGTCTTTTATGACTTTAGTGACATCAGGAAATATGTCGGTGTGAACATGCAGCAGCGTCAGAGCTGATAGTCGTTCTGATCACATTGTTGAACGCATATAACTCTTGAGACGGCGGAGGGCCGAGAAGTTGCGTTCAGCTGTGGCGGATGTAACAGTCATCGTTAAAAGTACATGAAAAACAGTGTGCAAATTTGGGTATAAATCATTCGTGAGTAAAAAAAACAGTCTTGCAAAGACACGGCAGTTTTGCTGACTTCACCTCCACGTGAAGAAAGTTTGAACTTCCACCTCTCAATCTCTACATCAAGATAATCTGGATTAATGAATACCGCATAAGCTTCCCGAATTTTTTAATGTTATCCTAAGTCAGACTGGATATATTTTGCGGCATAACCAGTTCTGCTGTCAAACGTCCTGATGATGCACAAATGTGGTCTTGAAGTTCTGTTATTAGGTGATCCAAAAAGGAATTGTGAACATTTAGTCTGAAGTCATCTTGCACCGAATTTGTCGGTCCCTGTGCATTTGATCTGTACTGTTGTCTAGCAGTAACTCTTGGTGCTTTGACCTCATCATTCAATTTCTATGCTAACTTAGATGCCTCGTCAAACAATGAATTGCATGAATCGTCATTGCTCCGTTTCAATTTCAGAAGGTCGATCAACTCCTTGCACTCACTAGAGGCACGAACTAAATTCTGAACCACAAAGTGCAATGAGTAGGAAATCGGTTTCGTGTATCGCAAGTAGCGATATGAACTGAAAATTCTGGATTGATAATTGGAGACCGTTTGCTTTGACGGATGTTTGACGATCATGATCTTGAGTCAAACCGGCCAGAGTTTCAAGTATAATACAAATGTTCTCTTCAAACCTTTTGTAAAAATTTTGTAAATTTTAGTGGACGCACGTGCGTCCAGTGCGTCCCGCTGCGGGCGCCCTTGGCTGTTTGACTAACATATATTTATGGTGAAGTTCACCAGTTGTTGGATTTCTTTCTTGTGTTAGTGCAAAG
>CALYLW010002259.1:0-58751 GCA_944989445.1 Ampullaceana balthica | reverse complement strand
CTTATTATGCACTATATAGGCCTAATATGATGCCATTGTAATGGCAAATTGCCCAAATGTGTATCTATTTAATTTTTAGTTTATTTCCCGCCCGAATTTAAAGTTTTTAATTTGATTGTAAAATGAATGGATTCAAATACTTATGTTTTGCGAACGATGATAAGATTAGATAAAATACCCCTATACATTTCAAAAGATTATTCAAAATAAACTCTTTGTACCAGGTACTCATGGTGAGTTAGAGTCACATTCGGTGAATCGGTATGGAGTCTGGTAAGCTCTTCTGATATGAGGTACAGCTGATGTATAAGTGGCTTGTACGTAGAGCTAGTAGACGGATAACATGCAAACAGGGTATGAGTGAGCCAGTGTGTTGCCAGATATGTGGACACCAAAAGGAGGACACAATAGAACAAAAAAGAAGGATGACGTTTTGAATATTTCATTTGAGTCGTCCCGGTGCAACAGGCCAGATTAAACCCCTGACCAGAATATACACCGCCAGGCAGCGGCGTAGCTAGATCTTTTGCCGCCCGGGGCGTTCTCCAATTTGCCGCCTTTACTAGTTATACGGTTTGTGGTTTTTATAATTTTATAAACATAAATAAACAATTGTAATTGAAACAAAGTAAAGGTGGCGAACATTTTTTACCATCGGATGCCTTATTTAAGTAAGCGGCAATAAAGGAGGCCAAATAAGATGTTATACCTTTAATACATATTTTATAAAAAAATACAAGATACATTTTTAAAAGGTTACAAGAAAGCTAATGAGGTTGCAGGTTCCCCCACCCCCCCCAAAAAAATGAGACAAACGTGTTCCAAATTTACACCAAAAAAATAACCAATTAGTATGCTTTTATTTTTTATTTATAAATAAATGATTTAATTATCTTTTTATAAACAAATTGTGTACATAAGTATATAAACATATTATTTATACATTTATTTTCCTAACTTTCATAGTAGAAAAATAGTGTATTATGCTATCAAAATTTAAATAATTTGCTATATTTTGTTCTATGGACAATATTGCAAGATTTTGTGGTCTTAAAGTCTTAAATCATGCGCTCATTGTGGAACGAAGATATTTTTTTAAAATCAACTTCAGTTTGGAGAAGCTCCTTTCACAACTAGCGACACTGATAACAATAATTGTTTTAAAAATTCTTAGCAAGATTACAATGTTGGGTACAGAAGTTTCCAATCTATACTGTTGAATAAATTTTAATAGATCAAGGGGGCCTTTTCCTCCATTTTTCCAACGCAATGCCTCTTTTTGTAGTATAGGTACAGGCATAAAACCTGGATAATTTTTCTTTCAATCTGGAACTGTTCTTTATCAATGTCAATAAAAATCATTTATTTGACATTCAATTTCTACATTTAGTAGCTTACATGGGATTATACACGAATATTTTCTTACAAGGACATGCAACTGATCAAAGCGTTCTTTTAATTCCTTTATGATTCCATCCATGGATTAAAACATTTCTCGTTGTACTTCATGTTCTAAAGATAGGACCACGTCTTGTGAATTTTCCCCACTCATATGTTTTTCCCTTCTAACTTGGCGTTCAGTCGATGTCTCCAACTCTTCACACATTCTTTTGGCTGCTATAACAGCTTTTTGTATTAGCACATCTGTATCACTTACTAGTATCACCTGTAAATTGCTATTAAACATAATATATTGTAAAATAATTAGCCACCTAGACAAATATAATTCCCTATGCCCACATCAATACGGCTTTAGAAAAAAAAGATCATGTGAAACACAATTAATAGGTTTAATAGATGAATTATCAAAAGGCTTAGACAATAATGATCAACTAGACACAATATTACTTGACTTCTCAAAAGCATTTGACAAAGTTCACCACCTAAGTAACTTTAAAAAACTTAACTACTTTGGAATCTCAGGTCCCTTACATCACTGGATCCAAGACTTCCTTTTGGGCAGGGAGCAAACTGTAATAATTAATGGATCTAAATCTGCACCAATAAAGGTTAACTCAGGAGTTCCACAAGGAACTGTGCTAGGTCCCTTACTCTTTTTGATTTATATAAATGATTTACCCAACAAAATCTCAACAGGTACAAAAGTTAGGTTATTTGCTGATGATTGTATAATCTATAGAACAATTAAATCAGAACAAGATAGCAAAATTTTACAAAAAGACCTAGATGAATTGATAAAATAAGTAACTAACTGGAGTATGAGTTTCCACCCAGAAAAGTGTCAACTGTTAAGAGTAACAAAGAAAAATAAACAAATAAATTCAAAATATTACATTCATGGAAAAGAACTGACCCAAACTAAAGATGCAAAATACTTAGGAGTCTTAATAAATGAGAAACTATCATGGAATCCCCATGTCAATGAAGTTATTTAAAAAGTTATCAAATAAAACCTTAGGCTTTATAAAAAGAAACTTTAACAAATGTAATAGAGATATAAAACTAAAATGCTACCTCACTTTGGTGAGACCTGTACTAGAATATGCATCTTCTGTATGGGACCCATCGACCAAAGAAAGCATTGATAAACTAGAACAAATTCAAAAAAGAGCTGCGAGATTCATTACTGGAGAATATTCAAAACTGACAAGAATAACACCATTAGTTAAATCATTAAACCTTGAAACACTAGAGGATAGAAGAACCAAGAGCAAAGTAGTAATCATACATAAAGCAATTAATTCTAATTTAGAAATACAACACAAAGATAACTTAATACAACCCTCAGATAGACATAAGGATAAAAACACATTTCTTATTCCGTATGCAAGAACAAACACATACAAATTTTCATTCTTCCCGTCCAGAATTCGGGCGTGAAATGGGTTGCCTGAAGAATCCAGGAAAACCAACACTTTATCAACATTTAAATCTCTAATAAAAATGCAGGACTAAACACAAACCATAGATAAGCGTAGGACGCAATAATCTTATGTATAGAAGAGCGTCTGTAAACAGATAAGATAAGATCTCTTTGTTCCATGAAATAGGTTTGCAAAGAATTTAGTTTTATAGGGCATTGGTGAACATTTAAGCCTTTTATTTGAAGGTATTTTTGAGCATCATTAATTTAAACGAGGACGGGTTCCCATAAATTGAGACAACATAGAAAAGAAACAGATTGCATTGAATTGAGAAAATGTTCAGCAGGTGATCTCGTTTTAATATTTTGTTCTTCAGATGTCAATTTTTCCAAGGCGCTTAAAATGTTAAAAAAAAATTGATTTTTTACTATAGTTACTGCTTCTGCTCCAGCGAGTTTCAACGCTGCGTTTGACACTTTGACCTGTGACAGAAAGTAAAACCTCCCATCGACGAGTGGAAGAAAAAAAAATTAAAACTACTTTTCGATAGTTACAAAAAATGTTAAGGAATCAATAGCTGTACAAGATGCATGTAAACATTCCAGGTTTAAAGAATGATTTGTGCATGCTACAAACTCTGCATTTAGATTGACGGAAGCATTATCGTAAGCCTTTCCTCTGCAATTTTTTGTATCTAAACATTTTCTAATTTCTTTAAAATCATATTTGTGATTTCCTCAGCAGTTTTTCCTTTATTTTCTACAAAGTAAATAAACGATTTCACACCTTTAACTTTGCCGACATAAATAACTACGTATCTTTTAATTTGTTTAGTTTAATCTTTGTGGGAAACATCTGGAGTGCTGTCAAATATCATACAGAAGTTTTAAGCTTGCTTTATTTGGTCCATTATTGTTTTTATTTCACTTCGCCTCTCAATGGGTCTATGAATTCATTTTAAATCATTTTCCACAAATAGGAGACACTATATTTATTACCCATCTTAATGTTTACTAAATTTTCACATAATACTGGGTCATACTTGGCCAACAAGTCAACAAGCTCTAGAAAATTTCCTCTATTTTCAATTGAATTTGAATTGATGTCTTCCTCATGAATACTTTCACGATGAACTCTCAACGCCAAATTTTGTTTAGCTAAGAATCTAATTATATCAAGTATGGTGAGAATTTCCTTTCATTTTTTCTTATTTCTTTATCAATATTCTGTTTTTGTAGTTTATCAAAAGTTGCGCCTTGTCCAATTCTAATTTCTAGATCCTTCCATTTGGGAAAATGATCGAATCTGCATTAGACTCAACTGGTGCTGACTTATTTTGAGATTAAATGTCCACTATTTGTTAAAAACATTTTTCGTTTTAAAATTTGATTGGAAAAGATCATCAAACAATTTAAAGCAAAACAATACATAATTTCATCAATGGTAATACACCATCCACGATATTAACAAATTTTAACCATTATGCAAAAAAAAATAAAATCTGGATTAATATTTCTTGTAAAAAATCGTAATAAGTTTCAGTAAAATAGACTAATTTAAACTATCTAAAAATTACTTTAATAGGATAGGCGTACAATTTTAAGTGAATAAACGTATTTTAATGAAACACACAAATTTTGTTTGTGCTACTTTAATTAAAAATAATTTTTAAAAATTAAAAAAAATAAAAATACCTTAGCAAAATTTCTGAAAACTTAAACAGTAATATAAATTACTACTTGCAAGTTAAACACAATATTTGAGCCACCATGCCATGTAGGTACTTGTTCACGTATTATTCTGTGCATATCGAAAATCCACGCAATAACTGTCGCGGCGATATTAATAGTATATTCGGTCCAGCGGTGATGTGTTCTTTGTGTTGTTTTCTTATAAAAAGCGTCATCTGTGATGTATACCGCTTAATTTGCAAAACAAATTGATACAATTTTTAAGCGATTTCAAATTTCTTAAATGTCTTGAGAATCTGTTAATTACGACTCGAAAATACGAATATTTTATATTCACCTGGGTTTTCCTCTTTCAAAAAAAAATGGCGGTTGTCCAAAAGGTCTGTACTTTTCAAATGCCCCCAAATGCCGCCCCCAAAATGTGTGGCACTCGGGACGGACCGCCCCACCGCCCCCCTAGCTAAGCCACTGCCGTCAGGCCAGATAAAACCCTTTGATAACATGGAAATATATAGTATAAATGATGAATGACTTTTTAGATTTTCTCTTCATGTTTTAGCTCTGTCACAGAGTGGTTGTCCATTGTTCCTGTCAGAATGTAGCCTATGGCTCTGGGGATACCTAAGTTTCGTTGTAGAGTAGAATTGTAAAAGCTGATCATACAGTTGGTCTTCCATGGTGGACAAAGTTTGCGCTCTGTTCGTTTTGGAGGTTATTTTATAATGACCAAAAAATGTGTTCTTAAAGTCGTGAAATCCGATTCGTCGAGTCTGTAAAGATTGGCCTAACCAAACAAGGTTGCCACCATTCGCAACTTTGTGCTACTCATTTATATTTACACCTTTCAAAAGAAATACGCCTGGTTTAAAATAAAATAATGGGGCGTGAGAAGGTCAGAGTTTCTTTTGAATACAGATAAAACGGAACACAATCCGTGCTTCATAACATTAGATGAATGCATGGAAAGCCGACAATCCAACATTGTCGAAATCCAACAAGGATGACAGTACTGTTTTAAGAGTAACACATATAAAATGAATTGCTTTGATTTAAAAACTAAAAATGATTTGTGCTACTGGAACGCAGGTTTCTTTTGAATGTCTTAAGACGCCTCGAAGGCCAACCGCGCTACAGATATACGGAAATACGACAAGCAACATTGGGGAAGTCAAACGATGTTAAAATTTACCCTCTTTTAGTCTTGTCCTATTATTTAAAGTATTTTGCAGATCAGCGTATATTTAGATAGGTTAACAAAAAGGGAAAGCCGTCATGATATGTTTATTTCAAAAACCAAAATGAAGATAGGCCTAAACCAGGGGTTTGCGAACTTTTTTGCCCGATACCCCAATATTATAAAATTGTATGTTGTCAGGCTCCAAATGAGTCTGCATTACCACCAAGAGATCCCTTGCTACCCCAAATGGGGTAATTTACCCCTGTTCGCCGACCCCTGGCCTAAACCTTTGCTGCCAGTAACATTTAAAATGTATGATAGGAAAACACAAACAAACAAACAAACAAAGCATTCATGCATAATTTAGTGCAAATTTTGTTTTAAAACATCTTTATTGCCATACTCAAAATAATTAAAACATAATGATTTGATTAATAAGCGAGGTCCACGAAATAAATTTTCGCAAGCGTTTGAAAACCTACAACCATAGTCCCTATCGCACTTATATAATTTTTTAAAAATAATCAATTTATGTTTTCCTTGAATTATTCAACTTTTAAAAAAAAGAAAAAAAAGAACGCTGATTCCATCTATATGTGTGAAGGCTGTAACTGTACTTACTTACTTACTTATGCCTTTCTACCCCGTCTGGGGCATAGGCCATCTACAAGAACTTTCCACTCCTAACTGTAACTTTAGATAAAAAGTTACAATCCTATCAGACATAGTAATCAAAGAAATTATTTTAATTTTATTTTATTGTAAATAAAACATCTTTCCTACTTCAGAAATGAGTATAACTTCTCTGACAATGCTAAAACACCGATAGAACGTCTAAACAGTCAGTCATTCATTCTTACTATATATCCTCATGTTTGTCAAAAGGGTATATTCTGGCCTAGGTCAGTTTAACCCCCGGAGTATATTCAGCCTAGGCCAGATTATACCCGGGTATATTCTGGCCTGTTACACCGGATTAAACTCACAGTCACTACAATTTTATTGTAATTGCTGCCAATTAAGTGCATCTTACTCTTATTGAATTCTTGGTTTTCAAAATATCAACAAAAAAAATCATTTAAATAGCTGATTGTACGTGCAATCATTATCTTATAATCTGATTAATTACATTACATATTTCTCGGACGAAAATTTTAAATGTTATATTCTAGTAAAGATTGACCCAATTGATCAACAGTCTGGAGAGTGGGGACGATTACATGGTTTATTATTGCTTCAGTCTTTGTTTCTGTACAAGCAATATTTTTAGCGATTTCCAAATCTTCAAATAATGTGTGTATCAAACCAGCTGTGCATTTTCTCTTTGTAGAAGCCATGTCATAAACATAGACGGCACAAATTACAAATTTGTTACCAGAACCCGAAATAACATTAACATTTTGACCATAGATAATACAGCACCAGTGCTGCCAGCGCTAGGTTTTTTTTCAACATAGATCTAGGTATTTTTATGTGTATGGGGTGAGCAGTCGTACTCCTCCTGGGGTAGTTCACCACATTTGGTCCCCACCTGGCACTCAACTCTCACCTGTGGCTCCAAGTAGCTGTAGCATGAACAGCGGCCACACCCCGGTAAACGGTCTCGACTGACCGGCTAAACCAGGTGAGGGTAAACCGATGGGATAAAAACCTCGGTGAAGTGGGATTTGTCTACCCAGCATGTGAAGACTGGTTTTCGGCTGCCTGCGCGCTGGTTCTTCTATGGGCCAACGGGCAAGAGGCGATACACAGCAAAGCATTGTGGAGTGCTAAGAGCTTGACGAGACACATAGGACGTCCTGGTCATCCACTACACCCAACCCCATTCCCAGCTGTCTCGACAAAGTCTTGCTGCTGGACCAGATGGTTTTGGGCGAGAGAGCGAGGTCGACGTGTTGCGCGAATCTTCCTCACTTTAAACAAAGTCACAGTGCAAGTCACTCTCATCATCATCATCGATTCATTCCAAAGCCCTGTAGCGACAGGCAAGTGGCGAAGCGGCAGGTGAGGGTACACTGGCAGCCGTAGTCACAAACCTGCATGCAGGCGGCTCAGGCCATAGGGTTGTTCACCACTGACACTGAGCAGCAGTGGTGTCCGGCAGCCCCCTGAGCGACTGAGCAGCCCTCTTAAGAATGCACTGCTCACCTCCACGGCATGAGGAAGGGGCTAGAAAAGGTTCCCTAAACATTGCCTGCTCAAATCTTCCCTGGCCAAACTACCGCAGCTGGCGGGGACCCTATTTCTGCGGTCGCAAACTAAAGAAAAAGCCGAGGACTATTCCTCTCACCCTTGGGCACATGGAATGTGCATTAGCGCACACTAATGGACAGAGATGAAACTAACAGACCCTAAAGGAGGACTGCCCTGGTGGGCCACGAACTTTCAAGATACGATGTCGACATTGCCGCTCTCAGTGAGACCGTTTACCAGGAGAGGGCGAACTAAGTGAAAGAGGCTCCGGCTACACCTTCTTCTGGAGTGGCAGAGGGAGCGAGGAACGCCGTGAGGCCGTTGTTGGCTTTGCCATGAAGACATCATTAGTATGCAAACTCGCTAGTCCTCCAAAGTGCATACATGACAGACTCATGACGATGAGACTGCCTCTGTTGGCCGGGAAGAAATATCTTAACATCATCAGCTGCTATGCCCCAACAATGACTAACCCTGATGAAGTGAAATCCAAGTTTTACGAGGACCTTCACTCTATCATCGCCAACATTCCTTCCACTGATAAGCTTGTCATACTTGGTGACTTTAATGCAAGAGTGGGCTGCGATGACGCTCTTTGGGATGGTGCGATAGGACAACATGGAGTGGGCCGGTGTAATAGCAATGGTCTCCTGTTGCTTCAGACGTGTGTGGAACATGACTTGTTGATTACTAACACAGTATTCAGTCTTCCCACAAGAAACAGGACCTCATGGATGCACCCTCGCTCCAAGCACTGGCACCTAATAGACTACGTCATCACAAGGAAGAAAGATAGACAAGACGTTCGTGTGACCAAATCACTCTGCGGTGCTGAATGCTGGACAGACCATCGTCTCATCATCTCTAAACTTAATATATGCATTCAGCCCAAAAGACGGCCCCAAGGAAGGAAAACCCTAAAACGGCTAAACATCACAAAGCTAAACTGTGCGAGTACTAAACAATCTCTGGAGACAGCCCTGGAGGGCAAACTGAGATCCACCACTCTAAACAATACGAACATTGAGACTGTTTGGACGAACTTTAGAGATCTAATCTACAGCACAGCCTCCCAAATCCTTGGACCCGCGACGAGAAAGCACCAAGACTGGTTCGATGACAATTGCGATGAAATCAAGCAAATGTTTTGACAGAGAAACATCAACTCCACAAAAGACACATCAGCAATCCCAGGTCTTCAACCGTAACGGACTCATATAATAGCATACGCCGCGTCATACAACAAAAACTTCGCTGGATGCGAGACTCATGGCTAAACAAGAAAACTGATGAGATTCAACAATATGCAGACAGGCATGATATGAAGAATTTTTACAACGCCATTAAGGAAGTGTACGGACCCACAACGTCTAATTCATCACCGCTTCTCAGTGCTGACGGGACATATCTAATTACTGACGGGGAGAAGATTCTTGAGCGCTGGGCTGAACACTTTCATGATGTCCTAAACAGCAACTCAAGTATTAACTAAGATGCTATCAGTCGCCTCCCTCAAGTACCAATTAACCTGGCAATGGATGACCCGCCTACACTTTTTGAGACGCAAAGAGCTGTACAACTTCTGTCATGTGGAAAGGCTCCTGGAGCAGACTCAATTCCAGCAGAAATATACAAAGAAAGTGGTATGGTTCTACTGGAAAAGCTGCATGAAATCTTCCTAATGATGTGGCAGCAAGAGGCTGTCCCCCAAGATTTTAAAGATACCTCTATAGTCCACTTGTACAAGCGAAAAGGGAACCGCCAAGCCTGCGATAATCATCGTGGAATTTCACTGCTATCAATTGCAGGAAAAACACTCGCCAGAATTCTCCTAAATCGCCTAAATGCACATCTGGATCAGGGTCTTTTACCAGAAAGCCAATGTGGTTTCCGGAAAGAACGTGGGACCATTGACATGATTTTTGCAGCAAGGCAATTGCAGGAAAAGTGTCAAGAGCAGAATATGGACCTATTTTCCATTTACATAGACCTTACGAAAGCCTTTGACACAGTCTGCAGAGAGGCCTATGGAGTATTATGACCAAGTATGGGTGTCCAAATAAGTATATAGCCATTGTAAGGCAATTTCATGATGGCATGCAGGCTCGAGTCCAGGACAACGGAGAGGTCTCTAAACCATTCCCTGTCACAAATGCGTTAAGCAAGGCTGTGTTCTGGCCCCAACTTTGTTCATCCTCATGTTCTCAGCCATGCTTACAGAGGCCTTCAGAAATAGAAATGTAGGCATGGACTTCAGGTATCGCACTGATGGTCGTCTGTTCAACCTCAGGAGGCTTAAAGCTAAGACAAAGGTCAAATCAGACAGCATCCTGGAACTTCTTTTTGGTGATGATTGTGCCCTTAACGTGGGCTCTGAAGCACAACTGCAACTAAGTGCTGATAAATTTTCCAGTGCGTGCTCTAACTTTGGGCTCAACATCAGCACAAAAAAGACAGAAGTGTTATACCAGCCGGCCCCGGGCAAATCCTTCCAGAAAAAGTTCCAGACACCGAAATATTAGCCAGGTCAGGACTCCCCAGCATCCACACTATCCTCATGCAAAGCCAACTACGCTGGGCGGGGCATCTAGTGCGCATGCCCGACCATCGCCTCCCCAAGAGGCTCTTCAATGGTGAACTTACCGAAGGGCAAAGAGCACGCGGAGGTCCACCAAAGCGCTACAAGGACGCACTTAAAACTGCTCTGAAGGCCTTCGACATCGGACATGACTCCTGGGAAGCAGCAGCCAGTAACCGAGCCAACTGGCGCTCTACGATATGGCATGGCGCAGCTGTATGTGAAGCTCATAGACAACAGGCTGCCAAGTTAAAACGTCGAGCCAGAAAGGAACGTAACCAAAACCCCCCTGAAGGGACCGCTTCTATCTCTTGTCCGACATGCGGACGACTTTTTCGTGCCAAAATAGGGTTAATAAGCCACCAGAGGACACATGTGGCGGCCCAGCAAATATGATGAGAGTGGTCATCGTCGACCACGATGGACAAACAACAAACAAACAACAACAGGTATTTTTAGTCCTTGTCTAGGTTTTTAAGTTCTCTATTTAAAAAATAGCCATAATCTTTTTTTTATTTTTAAAGTTAACATGCGATGTAATAGTTGTAACAACGATACATAAAAATTATAATATGAAATGTAAGAAAAGTTGGACATTTTAAACGATATAAACGGACGAAGGACATTGAGCTAAAACATGTCCTCCTTTTGCCGGACGTCTGGCAACCCTAGCCTGACACGACGTCACAGAACAGCGAATGTTTCAGCAAAAAACTCTGGATTTCACCGCAGCTAAGTTTTAATATTTTAAATTTGTTTATATCCTTTTTATTTGTGTACTATTTGTTCGTTGAAGAAGGCTCTTTCCCGAAACATTCGCTGTTTTGTGACGTCGTGTCAGGCTCACTCATCACTCATACCCTGTTTGCATGTTATCCATCTCACCCACATTTTGTGCGTAGAGCTAAAATGTTAAATAATTTAAACGTGAGAATAGATACTTTAAAAAGTTATTTGTAGAATTGTAGTTCAGAGGGATTATTTATACATGCTAAAATTATGTCAATTTTAGTTTTACAATTATTTTTTTTTCTTTATTCGAAGTACGTTTTTTTTAAAAAATATTCGTACTGATTCATGGCGTTTATTATTTTAAAATAAATTCACTGAACATTTATACGTTTCATTCAATAAATCAATAAATCTTTATGATAATACTTACCAAGAAAATGTAATTCACCGACATGTACACATTATCAATGTACAGCAAAAAATTGTACGTGTCCGAAAAAAACTCATTTGAATTCTTTATTCGTACCCAGTAAATATCTTTCTAATGAATATTTACCATACTCGCAGATTATAGTTAAAGGAAAACTTAGAGTACTTAAAATTTAGCGTAAAATTAGATTGTCAACGATTTTAGGAAAACATTTTTAAAGATAGACTGAAAAATACATTTTTTATATATCTTAAGTTCCTGATTATATATTTTATATATTTTATATTGTTTTGCATTTAGTCATGTCAAGAGAACAATGTCTACATTGATGTAATGTTACCAAACAATGACCACTCTTTGATATAATGTAAATGTAACGTGCTGTCCTCAAGTAGGTAAGGTGTGGTGACACAGTGGAGAACTTGATGTAGGTTAAGTAGGACGTTTCAGCAGGGTAGTTCGAAGTAGGACAGGAAAGGTTTGGTGGGACGGTGCATGCAGTAGTGAAGTTAGAGTAATAAAGGTGGGACGTTAGAGTAATAAAGTAGGAAGTAGGACAGGAAAGGTTTGGTTGGACGGTGCAGTAATAAAGTAGGAAGTAGGAGAGGAAAGGTTTGGTGGGACGTTAGAATAATAAAGTTAGATGTAGGAGAGGAAAGGTTTGGTGGGACGTTAGAGTAATAAAGTTAGATATAGGAGAGGAAAGTTGTGGTGGGACGTTAGAGTAATAAAGTTGGAAGTAGGACAGGAAAGGTTTGGTGGGAGGGTGCAGTTATAAAGTTGTAAGTAAGAGAGGAAAGGTTTGGTGGGACATTGCAGTAATAAAGATGAAATTAGGATAGGAAAGTTTTGGGGTAATGAGAAGTGTGGAGACGGATTTTAAACAAAAATAGCCACTCGTTGAACTTGAGATTGTGGGAAGCGCGGGTGGGTGTTTGGTTTGCGAAAGAGAATGTGGGTTAAGTCATTTACGTGACTTGGTAGAGAGCTGAGACAGGATACTCTTACAAGTGTCAGTAATGGACTGTCCCACTTGTGAATCCAGACATGACGGACTTGAGACGATAAAGATCGTGTATCAAACAATAGAAGCCATCTACTTAGAGAGGTCTTAATAATCATGGTAGTTATGAGCGCTCGCTATAAAAATAGATTAGCTCGCCACGACTTTGGCCATTGCATGTTGGTGCGAGGACTAAGCTGGTGGAGTAGTGCACATAAAAATGTGACAGGATCAATTCATCTATTGTTGATTGAGTGCAACTGAATGTACAACCAGGTTTGTGATTTTTTATTGCTTTATGAGAAGAGAGAGACAGAGAGAGAGAGAGAGAGAGAGAGAGAGAGAGAGAGAGAGAGAGAGAGAGAGAGAGAGAGAGAGAGAGAGAGAGAGAGAGAGAGAGACATGTAAGTGGTTGTTACTTTCAATGTTTATACAAATGTAATAATTATAGTTATTCAATAAGGAAGAATGAAAAACAAACCAACCATTTATCTTGAAGAGTGAACTGAATAAAGTTATAGAAAAATTGACCATGCTTTATATTATATTATAGTTTCAGACATGACATCACAGCGTTCGAAAGTCTTCTTTGTGTGTTGTGTGCTTATTGTGCTGGCCGGAGGCAGGTTAGCTGCACAAAGTCTAATCACAATTGCCTTCCCTCATGATACGGTTAACTTCACTGTTGAGTATGGTCAAAATTTGATGACGTAAGTTAAAAACTAAGCCTTTTAATTTTCAAAATGAAGTAACATGTAAATAATTTAATGATAATAAATTTATTGTATTACATTATTAACACTTAAGTCAAATGCTTTTTAACACTTTCTTATGTGAGAAAAAAATGTTGAAGTCCTTAAAGCCTTAAGCCGAAACTCTTAAACCTTCTCTCCATAAAGACAGCCTCAACCGGCCCACTACCGGGCTGAGAAGCTAAACCCTGGGAAAACCCCTGTTCATTTTCTCCACTCAAATTTCCAAGTGGCTTAGTGCAAACTCAAAACAAAAGCCACAGGTCGTGTAGCTAGTTTAAGAAACTTCATTCCCCCAACCACACTACTCATTACATAAATTTCTTAATAATAATAATAATAGATAATTTATGTAGCGCTTTTCCCCAGAAATCAGCTGGGCTCTCAGCGCTTCACTTAAAAGTAGTACCACGCATATAATTATCAATGCATTCAATTTTAATGTAAAACATTCATGTACTAACTACAATTACAACATAATCACAGTACTGTTGGAGGTGGAACAGCTGTTCACAGCAGTGTAGTTAAATACCATATCTGAACATCTATCTGCCCACAATGTCACACTATAATGGGGATGTTCCCAAGATATTTACCATCTGAACATCTGTCTGCCCATAAGGTCACATTACTGTGGTGATGTTCCCCAACTACATACCAGATCTGACCATTTGTCAGGTCACACTATAATGGGATGTTCCCAAGCTAGATACCATTTCAGACCATCTGGCTGCCCACAAGGTGGTGTTCCCCAGCTAGATACAAGACCTGACCTTCTGTCTGCCAATAATGTCTCACTATGGTGGTGATGTTCTCAGTGTATTACCCATAGCTTCAGTCAGTAGCGAGTCACGCAGACACTTGCTCCAACACCCGACACCTTATTATTTACAGTGAAAATCGTGTAACATGAAATTTAGGGGACTGAAATATTTTTCCGTGCCAAAAGAATTTTTTCGTGTTAAAGGGTATTAGAAACACATACTAGTTTGTTTGGACCATATTATTATATAGCAACAAAGCCCGTCCAGTAGGTTATTTGAAAATACTTGCCAAAGTAATTAATAGACACTGCATTCGGGCTCTAATTCCTATCCCTATGACTATGACGCCCTCTATGCCTAACTTAACTAACTATAACTGGTAACTATTACTATTTACTATTCAGGCGAATAGTGAATAGATATTAATTTTATATTAATTAACAAACTATTTTTTAATCTCAGATAGCCTGGCGTTATTATATGTTCAACTGTTTTGTAATTCATACTAAGTAAACTTATGCAAGTCAAATGGTAATCAAACTTTTAGATTTTAACTTTCATGTGAATTAGAAATACTTATATTTTAGATAAATAAAATAAATTGTATGTCGTCTGCTAGTTTGAATAGATTTATAAGAGTGATAGAAAAATGAAAGTATTGTTTAACTTACATATATTAATCGCTATTTATTTCTTACAGGTTCTCAAACACAAAACAAATTGAATTATTATAATTGTTGTGATCTCATTTAAAAATGTCCAAAACACCTAAATTTTAATTATGTAGTCAGCTGAGGACAGGGCAATTTACACTTCATCACAACAACACCATACACAGACAGGTCTCTTCACTTTAAAATTTTATTCTGAATGGGAATCCGAAGCTAAATTAAATTAACTATATGCATACGGGCAATTTTATTATTGCGACGATTTATATTTTTTTTATCTATATGAAACATATTAATTGTTTTGCAAAAATTTGATTTAAACAGTTTATTAATTTAACATTTTATTTATTTGAAATACTTAACAATTTTTTTTTAAAAATATGTATTTTATCTGAGGGAGCGCTTAGTTTTTCTAAGATCGTTGAAAACATAAAACTGTATTCTTTTTTTTAATGTGATTGTACGGTACCGTCTGTTAGCATATTTAATGGTGTCTTCTAATAGTCTGCTCAGAAATTATTCTAAAAATCTATATAATATATACATAATTCACCAGAACAAGAACAAGTCGTGTGCAAATAAGCATGACGAATGACCCTCGTTGGGGTCGACCAATCACAGTTTATGGTTGGGAAGTGATGGTAGTAAAGGAAGGTGCGGGGGGCAGGTAGCAACAAACTCGTGTGCATACCGACACCAACAATGCGTTTGCGACCCCCCCCCTCCCGATGTTCACTCGCATTATTTTCGTTTCTTCATGCAGCTGTTTGTATCATTTCCCCGCCCCCCACCCCGATGTTCACTCGCATTGTTTTCGTTTCTTCATGCAGCTGTTTGTGTCATTTCTCCCCCCCCCACCCCGATGTTCGCTCGCATTGTTTTCGTTTCTTCATGCAGCTGTTTGTGTCCTTTCTCCCCCCCCCCACCCCGATGTTCACTCGCATTGTTTTCGTTTCTTCATGCAGCTGTTTGTGTCATTTCTCCCCCCCCCACCCCGATGTTCACTCGCATTGTTTTCGTTTCTTCATGCAGCTGTTTGTGTCATTTCTTCCCCCCCCCACCCCGATGTTCACTCGCATTGTTTTCGTTTCTTCATGCAGCTGTTTGTGTCATTTCTCCCCCCCCACCCCGATGTTCACTCGCATTGTTTTCGTTTCTTCATGCAGCTGTTAGTGTCATTTCTCCCCCCCCCACCCCGATGTTCATTCGCATTGTTTTCGTTTCTTCATGCAGCTGTTTGTGTCATTTCTCCCCCCCCCCACCCCGATGTTCACTCGCATTGTTTTCGTTTCTTCATGCAGCTGTTTGTGTCATTTCTCCCCCCCCCCACCCCGATGTTCGCTCGCATTGTTTTCGTTTCTTCATGCAGCTGTTTGTGTCCTTTCTCCCCCCCCCACCCCGATGTTCACTCGCATTGTTTTCGTTTCTTCATGCAGCTGTTTGTGCCATTTCTCCCCCCCACCCCGATGTTCACTCGCATTGTTTTCGTTTCTTCATGCAGCTGTTTGTGTCATTTCTCCCCCCCCACCCCGATGTTCACTCGCATTGTTTTCGTTTCTTCATGCAGCTGTTTGTGTCATTTCTCCCCCCCCCCACCCTGATGTTCACTCGCATTGTTTTCGTTTCTTCATGCAGCTGTTTGTGTCATTTCTCCCCCCCCC
This sequence comes from Ampullaceana balthica, assembly GCA_944989445.1. Lineage (NCBI taxonomy): Eukaryota > Metazoa > Mollusca > Gastropoda > Lymnaeidae > Ampullaceana > Ampullaceana balthica. The sequence continues at coordinate 42,274 of CALYLW010002259.1, read as the reverse complement.
CACCCCGATGTTCATTCGCATTGTTTTCGTTTCTTCATGCAGCTGTTTGTGTCATTTCTCCCCCCCCCCACCCCGATGTTCACTCGCATTGTTTTCGTTTCTTCATGCAGCTGTTTGTGTCATTTCTCCCCCCCCCACCCCGATGTTCACTCGCATTGTTTTCGTTTCTTCATGCAGCTGTTTGTGTCATTCCCCCCCCCCACCCCGATGTTCACTCGCATTGTTTTCGTTTCTTCACGCAGCTGTTTGTGTCATTTCTCCCCCCCCCCACCGTTATTTGCAATATCTATGAGCAAGGCTGCGGCGTACGCTACACCGCGGGTTGTATCTAGTTCATAAATATTTATATAATTATAATTTTCCTCTACATACAATTTAAATCCTTTTACCTTGACACGTTAAAGGTGATGTGTTTCTGACAGGTGACATTTTGATGTGTTCTTTTGCATGAAACGTTGAAACTGAGATGAAATCAACCAACCCCCTATTACCCCTCTCCTCCTCCCTGACAATGCGATGGGTGTAGGGCAGGGCCGGATTATGATCAATAAAAATGATATAGGCCTACTTTAAGACTCACTTACAGGCTTCTCAGTATTTGTTTAAATTTTTTATTTTTAAATATTTTTATAAAAATAAAATAATGTTTTTGTTTTTGTAAAGAGTCATATTGATATATTGTGGAGAAAATAAAGGGTACCAATTTTCGGCACCTTAAATGTCTAATTCCATTTTTATGAATTATTTATTTGTATTAAGTTGGCAAAGTTATAGAATAATGATGTTTATTCTATACTATTTATCGTACAACTATATAACTATAGCGGGGCATGTTGTGTCAAAAATTGTGATTAAAATCAGCCTAAATTAAGGACACCGATGCCAAATTCATGCCCTTTTTGAGTTGGCGAAACTAAAAAATATATATCTTAATATATAAAGCTCAGTTGGTGTTTGTATCTTTGTACGTTTGTATGTTTCACTTTTCGACTGTAAGTTCCACAATCACGTGAAAACCAGATGACGGACGGGGACCACATTTGACAGGACGGTTCATTTTAACCTACATATGGTTTACATATATTTTTTGTAATTGTCCCTTTTGCCCGAAATCCATCAATTAAAAGATCAGAAAATGTTGAGAAAAATAGAGAAATATTAAATCTCATTTCGATATTGAACAGCTTCATGCGGTCATTCAAAACGTGTTCATTTTGGTGCGGTATTTTTTTTCCAATACTTTATTTTGAAGGTGCACTCTCAAAAATATTTTATTGTCAAATTACGGTGCGCACATTTTCGTGTACGTATCTTAAATTGAGCTGAGTGGTACAAAGCAGTTGCCTTTTTTACGGGTACTATTATCAAAATGGTTGTTGAGAGATAAATCTGATAAATAACTTGGCAAAGAAAATGTAATAACCAGCAACTAACACTTGGGAAAAGGGTCAGCACACTCCCGCTACAAAGTGCTGGTATAATTCTTGTATATATATAAATTAATTTTCATCATTGAATTTTGTCATCGGACGTCATAAAAATTGGAACATGTAACTCCACATAAGTTCATCGGCGTTTTTTGTGATCATTATCCAAGTTGGTAAACAATTAAAATCATCGATTTTTCCGTCATCGTTAAAAATCAGCACACAATTTTGTCTTTTCCTATAAATATAATTTCTTAGTAACAGAAAAAAGAAACACAAATCAATTAATGAGACATGATCCAGCGGGCCGGACAATATTGTAATGCGGGCGCATTTGACTTCGGGCCGGACTCTCGACACCCCTGATGTAGGGTTCCCTTTGCACTCACCAGCAAAGCTTAACTGTATTTTGTTAGACGCTGCAGCTCTACCTCGATTGTACAGTGTCACCTAAACTTACACCTTGTAATCTTTTAAACGCGTTTAAGTGCTATAACAATAATATACACTTTTTATTTTAAAAACAAAACAACAACTAAATTTGATTAGTTCACGAAGCAGGCCAACATGCAAACTTTATTACTTTATTAGTTTTATTGAATATATCCTGCAGTTTAAAAAATAATTTCTTCTTCGTCTCTTTTTACTTGCAGGTTATTTAACGATCTGAACGAGTGTACTGGAATTTTGAGTGAAATTTGGACGAAAAGGAAATGTGAAGAATTTCGGAGTGGTAATAACAAGTATTTTGAAAACTACATTAGACGTTTTTTATCCAGTAATGCGTCTACAGCTAAGGTAAAATTTATCAGCCATAATCGGTTCGATTTCAGTCAGGTTCACTACCCTAGATACAAAACTAAATGCGTCGCGGTCCTTCAAACACCCGTTAGTTTCGAATTCTCAGAGATCCCCAAAGATGTGCTGGAAAAACTGGAGAGCTGCGAATATCGATGCTGCGGCAAGCTTGAGGATTACATACAAAATCAACACAAAAATATTCATAAATCTCGAACGTCGTCCCCCGTCAGCCCACCAGTTAGCAAAGAAATAAGAGGAGGTCCGGTGGATTTCAAATCGAATAAAGCAACATCCTACATAACCCAAAAAGGTGTAGTGCTAACCTGTGGAATCGTTGCTGTCATTGTGTCGGCAGCGGTCGTTGTTATCGTGCGCGTATTTTGTAGAAACAAGCAAAACGAAACATCATTGGACGAACGGCAGCAAAATAGACGTGAACAAGACAACGACAGTTCTGGTCACCGTGACGGTTCTGGTCACCGTGAAGGTTGTGGTCATCGTGGCAGTTCTGGTCACCGTGACAGTTCTGGTCACCGTGACGGTTCTGGTCACCGTGACAGTTCTGGTCACCGTGGCAGTTCTGGTCATCGCGACAGTTCTGGTCATAGCGACAGTTCTGGTCATCTTTCTATGACTCACGCCGTCAGCAAACAGCAAACCGTGGATGACCCTTATTGCACGATTGACCACAGCAGCAGATTGAGATTTGATTTTCATAAATATTTACCCGCGTGGGTTAAGGAGTCAAGATGGTTTTCTTCAAGTGCCACAAGGGGCGAGCCACACCCGAGCCCCTCAGCCCCATCAACAACAATTAGTGGCTCAGTCTCGACCTTCTCCCCGCGTCAAGCGGGCGCTGCTCCGAATCTGAGCAGTTCAGACTACATCCAAGTCGTTGATGACTACACTTACATATTCCGTGAACATGGTGGAAGATACAGCAATGTTTTCGACATTAGCGAAGGGGAAAATGGTTATTTGAAATTATATTATTCGTAAAAGTACAATAAATACAAATGAAGACCACAGGGGAAAAACTGATATATTACTTTTTGGAGAGAAATAAAATTTGGTCATCCCCCCCTATCTGATAGAGGGGAAAAAATAGAATGCGCTGAATGAAGTCTTGAACTTTAATTTGAAACTACAAAAAATGTCACAAAGCCGTTTCTTTCCTTGAGATTTTCAAATGGTAATATCAGTCTCAATGGAAGAAGTTTGGCTTTTGGAGAAAACCTAGTGATATAAGAGAATACATGCAGTTTTCATGATACCCAAAACGAAATAAGCTCAATAATACTTTAATGATAGCCATTAATGACATTATCTTGAAATAAAAATGATACAACGTAGTAAATACAGGACATATATATACGAAATAAAGAAAATTTAAACAGTTTATGATGATGAATTGATATTTTTTGACCATTCTTCTTCGGGAATTTCTCAAGTATCTTCTCTGACGTGATACGACACGCGTTTGAAGAAAAACAAAGGTTATTTCTAATTCATGGATCAACTTATGCGAACATTTAAAATCCCCATATATATTGCTCTGAATGGTGGTGTTGTCAAAACAAAGATTTATATCATGAAAATAAAAGACACCCACATCTCCTTTCCGTTGAGTTCTACATCTCTCTATATCTCCATGTCTAGCTCTGACTCCATCTAAATGTTTATTTAATATAGGTATACAGTTATATATAATACATAATAATAATTTAAAATTATTTATTTCTTGCGTGACTATCATATGACAGAAACATACTTTTTCACCAATTTTGTAATTTCTGATGATTTAGTATTTACAATAAAAAACAAAAATATTAAATAGGGCTTCGGAAATTAACTAATAATTGATAGATTAATCGTTAATTTTTTTATTGTTTAAATTAATTTGATGGATTAAAATTTGATTAACATTTAAGAAAATGTTTATCATATTTTTTTCTCCAATTTATTAATAATTTATATTTCTTATTACTTACATACTTTTCCCTCGTATTATTATTATTTATTTAGACGTGTATACGTAAACAAAAAGGTTTTTCTTCCTTATTTTTGCATAGCAGAACAAATTTGCTGTGTTACGTCACTAAATTTGAGAGCCATGGAATTACCGCATGGAATTACCGCGACTTAACCGATTTCGCGAAATAATGAATCGCAACTTAAAGGGATCTATATATACGCTATAAAAATATAATTAATCGAAATTAATTGATTAAACGATTAAATTTTTCCCGATTAATCGAAAAAAATCAAATCAGTACCAGCCCTTGAAAAAGGTATTAGAGAAACAGATTTCTATATAAAACTACGGCGGTGTAAGTATATGGCAAAAAAAGACCTAAATAAAACTACCGCGGTGTAAAGAATAAGACCAAACAAAACAATCTCTGTATAACACTACCGCGGTGTAATTCTGTTGTGCACGCGGTGAATGTGAACACACTTAAATAAATGTTCATAACGCGTTCTTCCCTGTAATGGTTTGTGACCCTTCATAAAGCATTAACTGTTATTCTTAAGCCTCAATTATAATTTCTCTTGCCTTCGAGAACAAATGACACACATTTGTCGGCACTTGTATAATTAGCTCTATTTCAGAAACTGACAGGGTAAAGAGTGTCTTGACTCGTCAGCTTCTGTAGTAACATATCAATTGCTGTAAATCAGACAAAGTTAGGATGTGTGGCTTTGACGGCTTTTCGCGCATGCTTTTTTAATAATCGAAATTCAGCATTCCATTACTTATGCCTTAAGAAAAACAATATTGTCTTGACAGAGTATAAAAATATAAGCTTTTAAAACAGTAAAAGGGAAGAGGGAGAAATATATCGAATACCTGGAATGTCACCTAACAGCTTGAAAACTGCATTTTGAAGAAGCTCGTTATTACATGAAACCATTAGCTCTGAAACGATATTATGTAAGTATTTGTTCTGGTTGTAAAAGAAAACTCCCTTTTGCTGACAGTGTTACAGTGTCAATCAGCGACTTCTTCTCAGAAGCATAGATTTGACATTCGCTGGTTCTCTCGACGTGCTTTGAACATCTGTCCGGTTATACGTATGCATCAGCTCATGTTTTCTATTCTCCATTTGATTTGGTTTTTACTGTTCATACCCACTTTGTTTACCAACAGGAGAATCTGCAATATGATGCCTTGAACTAAGTGTTTGAAAGGAAACATCACTTATCGGGAAACGGGCGAATTCCACAGGGCGATGATAGGGTTTTATTATTGATGAGAACATAAAACAACTCCCCAGTGGCTATGAATCGAAATACCTCAGAGCGAATGAAAGATAATTCTTTCATGATGATTTTATATAATACAATGGCTTTTACTTTCATAATAGCATATTTTATTTTAAACCTAAAATGTATGCGTAATTTTTTAATATTTGTGATATATATTCAGATAAAATGCGCATTTTGATCAACTTCAACTTCTTTCCCATTTCACGAATATAAAGTTAAAAATATAGCTAACATTTATAAATTGCAATTCGTTTTTTTAAAATTTAACCTTTATTGACACAAAAAGTGTATTAGGAAAGTACTTCATCTCAAGCGTTGTGTAGATTATGTTTTGGGTAGGAAACCAGGGTTTCAGCAGACTTCTATCTTTTAAAAGATACTCCACGAGTACATTAAATGCCTTACATACATGAGTATTTGAGTTCATCTCTTCAAGACATCATGCTGGTTTTGTTAGTGTTCCTTGTGGCATTCTGCGTTCACGCAGAGGAGCAAAAAGCGGAAATGAAAAAAAACTGGAACAAGAACACAAACTGGAACAAGAACACACCTTTCAGAGCGTCAATCTCAGCCAAAGAAAAACGTCTTCTGAAGTTCTATGACTCTTGTGAAGGTAATCACTGTGAAATTACACTTTTAACAATTATTTAAGTCGTACGCTACACAATGAAATAAATACAACTGGCGCTAAATAATGTACGTTCCAATATGAATTAAATTATAAATTACTTAACGTAATTAATATTTTGTTAAACGTTTATATATTATGTCTTCCAAATATGATTAAGAATATTAGATAGTTTTTTGCTCTACATATTATATTCATTTTTTCCCCATAACCTTAAGTTTTTGTTTAAATTAGGCAAGGGTGGCAAGGGCCGTTGTTTCTAGCTAGGGGTATGGCTCGGATACAACCTTTGTCTAGGATGACGTATGCAGTGTTCCTTAACAATCACAGTTCGCAATAGTTGACGAGACTAAAATTGGGTTAACGTTAAAGAGGCTGTATACTAAAGACATTCACCAGCTTCTACCTATGACACTCTATACATATTATTCTTATATTTCTATCTTAAGAAGATTGTTTAGCAAGTCGCGTCTTTTAAAAACTTAACTATTGAAAATAAAACATTACATTTGAGAAATTAGCCTTATAGAAGACAACTATTTCAACAAAGACAACAAACCTTTTGGCTACGTTTATTTTTTAAAATGATTTTGAAAATGCCAAATTAAATGTTACCAACATGGGAGGTATGTTGAGAACAACAGTTCTATGTAAGTCCAAAATGTCTGGTAAATGTATAGCCAAAAAAAATATTTTATTATTTTTTTTTAATAAAAAAGATTTATTTAAAAAAAATAAATAAATAAATAAAAAAAAAGAAAACTTGAAAAGTTTTCCATCGATTCATGTATGCAGACCCTAATCTATTTTGAAAATTTTAATGACGCTTATAACTTCTCACTAATCTCCCGTTACATTAAAAACAAATTAAGTTACAAAATATATCTTTAAATATATAATGCTAACTAGCGATTACGCATTCAAAAGACACACATTTAATTATTCTTTTGTTGCCAGTACCATCGCAAATTGCTATAACTATAACTTAATATTAAAGAAAATGAGATACGAGAAAACAGTATGTTCACATATTTATCCAAACTTCACATTTTCACAGTGTCACCTTTGCGTAGTGTAATGGTTACAGATATAGTTATCTATTACATTTTTGCCGTGGGGAAAATCATTATAACCGGAATATTTGTTTATACCAATCCACTGTTTAAAATTTCACTTTTAACCATATTAAAAAAAAATACAATTTTAATTATAACATTTAAAAGATGAAAAAAAATTAAAAACTTTCCCAGATCATATTTCTGTCAAAGAAGTAGAAAATATTGTACTAATAAGAAAAACCCGTAAAAAACCAAGTTTTTGACTATAAATCCTTTATGTACGAGAAGTAATTAAAAGAATGTTCATTATAATACGCAGCGCCAGACAATCCAGAAATACAAAATTGCAGTTGTGTCGTAAAACATGTTTAATATAATGCGCACCGATCAGGAATATGTTTATAAAAAGAGCTGTCAATAAAATACGCACCTTATTGCGCGACAGAAAGGTTGTTCAATATAATACGCACCGCGACGCTCTATCTAAAAAAATAGCATGATACATAGGAATAAATAAAACAATCTAAAAAATCAATAATTTAATTACGGTACATGCGATCGATCTGAAATTTTGAAACATTGTTTTTATCATCGGTACGAAACTGCCTGCAAAATTTCAGCTCGCAATCTTGCGAGCAAGTGGGTAAAAAATCGATCAAAAGTTTTGGCGACAAGCAAGCAAGGTCGGCCGCAGACACCACGAGTTAATATAAAGGATTTAAAAATAAACTGTCCTTTTTCTAGGATGTCTTTGACATCCTAGTACTGGGGTCGGCGAAGAAGGGTAAATTACCCCCCTTTGGGGTAAGAGGGGAATTCCTGGGGGGGGGGACAGTTTCGTTGGAGACACATAAATACGCTAGAATCCACCAGATTTTAATCTTTAAATTTTATTTTAAAATTATTTTTATTTTTTAAATCCGCCATGTTTACGTTTATTTACAAAAGGCACAGTTTATTAATACGATTTTTTGGCTTGTGCAAGAGAGAGAAATCCCACAATTGAAGTTAACCACTACATAATCCATTTATGAAACTAAATTCAGTACCTAAATAGAGTACATCTCCATTTAGCCGAAAATGTCCGGGAACAATTCCTTCCTTCTATAAATGAGAGTAACGCCTTTGCTATTCATCTTGTTTAGACCACTGATGTAAGTAGTAATGCGCAGCTTATGGCAACTTATGGTATATGTTCGACACAAAGGTTTACAAACAATTGAAGAGGAGACGTGGTTTTGTGCTCCCCTCGAGCTGTGATGTCAAGGAATTGATTTATTCAATGAAGTTAATGAATACTTGAAAAAGTTTATTTAAAATGGGAAAATTTCACGTATTGCTGAGTCTTTTGATGGAGCTCCGAGTATGTTGTGTCGTTTAAGTGGTTTTTCAGCTTTTGCAAGAAAGAGCAATCTCAAAATTGAAGCTTACAACTGTATAATCCACCATCAAGCTCTGCGTGTGAAACATTTGGACCCTGAACTGGAGGTCGTCACGCATGATATTATCCAGATTGTAAATTTCATTAAAGAACATTCACATGATTTATATAAAGATGGTGAGGCTGAATATACAGACTTACCTTATCACACCAATGTACGGTGGATTTCACGCGGTAATGTTCTGAAAATAGCGTGGGCTCTGAAAGCTGAACTTCAAACATGTCTGGCTGGTCAAAGCAGGGGGGGATAAGTTTACGAACTATTGTTGTGTTGCACATATCGCATACTTGGCTGATATTTTTGAGCATGTGAATGCGCTAAACTGAGAATTGCATGGAAAAAATATCAATATAATTACAGCCAGATAAAGTATTTTAGCATTTGGATTAAAGCTTTCAAATTGGAAACAAAAAGCCGACGGAAACAACTTAGCGGCCTTTTCAACGTTTGCCTTGTACTTGGAAGATTGTGGAAATATAGCTTTTGACGACATCAAGGATATAGTTAACAGACATCTTACCAAGCTCAAAGAGCGGTTCACTTTTTACTTTCCAGTTATTGATTCGAATAAAATCAGTTGGGTTGTAGATTAATTTCAATGTGACATTGAGGATTTACCAGATGAGCCGCAAGGGTTGGCAGAGGCACTTCTTGAACTTCAGTCTAATAATGAGACACGTATTGAATTTGCTAAAAAAAGCAGATCTGACACATTTTTGGATGTCAAATGCTGCAAAGCCTTTCAACACTGTAAATGAGGAGGCCGTCAAGACGTTGCTGACTTTTGAAACAATGTATGTTTGTGAACCAGGATTTTCCACTATGATGAATATAAAAACATAGCTGCGAAATTGATTGGACCCTGAAGACAGCATTCAACATGCCCTGACATCAAAAAGCTCCAATTTCGATGACATTGTGACAAAAATGAAAGAAGAATCATTTTTTTAAAAGAAACTGAACTTTGATGAGATTAAAAGTAAAAAACCTCTATGTTTTTAATAATTAAAATTGATGACATTAATTTATATGAAACTTATTTTTTTTTAAAAAGTAAATTTGTGTTCATCCGACTTTATTGCATTATCTTATCTTATCTTATCTTATCTTATCTTATCTTATCTTATCTGTTTACAGAAGATTATTGCGTCCTACGCTTATCTATGGTTTGTGTTTAGTCCTACATTTTTATTAGAGATTTAAATGTTGATAAAGTGTTGGTTTTCCTGAATTCTTCAGGCAACCCATTCCACGCCCGAATTACGGACGGGAAGAAGGAAAACTTGTATGTGTTTGTTCTTGCATACGGAATAAGAAAGGTGTTTTTATCCTTATGTATATCTGAGGGTTGTATTAAGTTATCTTTGTGTTGTATTTCTAAATTAGAATTAATTGCTTTATGTATGATTACTACTTTGCTCTTGGTTCTTCTATCCTCTAGTGTTTCAAGATTTAATTATTTAACTAATGGTGTTATTCTTGTCAGTTTTGAATATTCTCCAGTAATGAATCTGGCAGCTCTTTTTTGAATTTGTTCTAGTTTATCAATGCTTTCTTTGGTGGATGGGTCACATACAGAAGATGCATATTCTAGTACAGGTCTCACCAAAGTGAGGTAGCATTTTAGTTTTATATCTCTATTACATTTGTTAAAGTTTCTTTTTATAAAGCCTAAGGTTTTGTTTGATTTTTTAATAACCTCATTGACATCGGGGATTCCATGATAGTTTCTCATTTATTAAGACTTATTTTGCATCTTTAGTTTGGGTAAGTTCTTTTCCATGAATGTAATATTTTGAATTTATTTGTTTATTTTTCTTTGTTACTCTTAACAGTTGACACTTTTCTGGGTGGAAAGACATACTCCAGTTAGTTTCCCATTTTATCAATTCATCTAAGTCTTTTTGTAAAGTTTGCTATCTTGTTCTGATTTAATTGTTCTATAGATTATACAATCATCAGCAAATAACCTAACGTTTGTTCCTGTTGAGATGTTGTTGGGTAAATCATTTATATAAATTAAAAAGAGTAAGGGACCTAGCACAGTTCCTTGTGGAACTCCTGAGTTAACCTTTATTGGTGAAGATTTAGATCCATTAATTATTACAGTTTGCTCCCTGCCCAAAAGGAAGTCTTGGATCCAGTGATGTAAGGGACCTGAGATTCCAAAGTAGTTAAGTTTTTTAAGTAAACTAAGGTGGTGAACTTTGTCAAATGCTTTTTAGAAGTCAAGTAATATTGTGTCTATTTTATCATTATTGTCTAAGCCTTTTGATAATTCATCTATTAAACCTATTAATTGTGTTTCACATGATCTGTTTTTTCTAAAGCCGTGTTGATGTGGGCATAGGGCATTATATGTGTCTAGGTGGCTAACTATTTTACTATATATTGTGTTCTAGTAATTTACCGGTGATACTAGTAAGTGATACAGGTCTGTAATTACCAGGGTCTGATTTATCACCTTTCTTAAAGAGTGGAGTTACGTTAGCTAATTTCCAATCCTGGGGCACTTTACCCTGGTTTAGAGAGGCTTGAAAAAGAACTACAAGGATTGGGGACAGTTCATTGCTTAGTTCTTTTAATAACCTTGCAGGCAATTCATCTGGGCCAGTGGCTTTGTTTATTTTTAAGTTTTTTAGGAGTGAATGTATACCTATCTCGTCTACAGTTATGTTGTCTATTTCTTCCATTTTATTTAAATTTATTAAAACTTCCTTGTCGCCGGAGGCATAGAATGATGATGCAAAGTATGTGTTAAGGATATTAGCTTTAGTCTCATTATCATTATAGGCTTTATCATTTGAGCCTTTTAGTGTGGCTATTCCTGTAGGTTCCATTTTTTTAGATTTGATAAAGGACCATAAGTTTTTATTGTTATCTTTAGAAATTAAATTGTTTATATATTCATTTTGGAGGTTTCGACTAAGTTTTTGTGTCAAGTATTTAATCTTTAAGTACTTTTTGTGTATCCTTTTTGAATTGGTAGCCTTAAATTTCTTAAATAAGTTCTCCTTTTGTTTGCATAGCTTTTTAAATTTAAAATTGAACCAGCATTTGTTAATTTCATTTGATGTTAATTTTGTTGGAACATTCTCATCCATAATAGTTTTTAGATTTGTTTTTATATCTTTCCAAATTTCTTCTACTGGGCTATTAGTATTAAATTTACATAGGAAATTTTGTTGAAAGTTAGCCGCTGATTGGTGTAGTTTTATGGAATTACATTTATTCCAAAGATATATTATTCTCCTAGGTATCTTATTAATTTTAGTTTTTATTGTATTGGTGACCCTAACAATATCATGGTCGGACAGTCCAGGAATTATTTTATAGTCTAACACTAGTCCTGGTCTATTTGTTAGGAATAAATCTAGTGTTTTATTTTTCCTTGTTTTTTTTTACTATCTGTTCTAGGTTTAAGTTGTTTATAGTGTTTATAAAGTGTTCGTTAATATCTTTATTTGTTTGATGGTTATCAATTGTATAGTTTTTCCAATTTATATCTGGAAGGTTGAAGTTCCCCATAATCCAAAGTGCAGAGTTTTTATGATTTTCTTTAATGAAATTTAATTGACTACAAAGATTTTTCATGTATTTTAGGTTAGTGTTCGGTGGTCTATATATACTGAAAACAATAAGTTGTGTTGAGTTTGGTGTAACTATTTTACAAAAAACAGACTCTATATTAAAATTTGATTGTGTAGTAATTTCTTCAGCTATGATATTTTATTTGATTGCAAGCAGCACTCCTCCATAATTGTCTGGTCTATCTTTTCTAAAAATATTATAATTGTTGTTAAATATTTCTGAGTTGTATATGTTGGGGTTCAACCAAGTTTCAGAGCCAGCAATTATGTCTGGTTCTCCTGTTTTTATAAGTAGCTCTAAATCTGGAATTTTATTTTTAATACTTTGGAAATTAATTATTAGTGTCTTGAGAGTATTTTGATTATTAGTGTTATTAGATTTTTTATGGTAATTTTTATGGGTTTGCGTGGCAGGTTTTATTTTATCTAGTGGGTCATTTATAATAGGATTAGCCAAAACACTGTAAGAGTTTGTGGTGATCATGTCTCTATAATTAAACAAATCTGAACTGATTTGGGGCAACCCACAATGTATTTAATGTATGCAGTGCCAAGATGCATATTTATTTCCTAGGCCTATTGCTATGTGCTTTGGTGTGTTGGTATGCAGGCATACTGTGTGGTACCATTCATTGCAGGTGTCACACTGGATGGCTCCTTGTTTGCTAGTGCATGTCTTAATACAAATTTGGCATTTAGATGATACTGGGCCTGGGTTAAGTTCTATGTCCCCGGAGAGGAGCAATATTAAAATGAAGTGCTTTAGCCTATATCTACATATTTTATGTTTCCATTGTTTGAAGGTAATTTCCTTTATTGTGCTTAAGATAGAGGTGTAGTCAGTGTGCTTTGTGTTGTGGTGGTTTGTAATTATTGATATATTACTCTGATTTTTCGGATGTGTGCTGGTTGATGTTAATGCCCTTAGAAGTATTGTGGTTATTACTAAGCCTAAGATTAAGATTAAAATTCTCATTTTTGGGTTAGGCTAGGTTTAAGAGGGAAGGCTTAAGACTTAAGATATTACTATTATTATTATTAAACTATTTTGTTAAAGGGTGTTTATTTGCTCTAATTTAACTAAGTTCAATTAAATATAAGTTTGAATTTATAAATTTATAATTTTATGAATTCTACAGCTAGTAATCTAAATTAATTTGAAGGTTTATTGATGCTTTATTTTATGTAAACAACAAAAATGGCCCGCCTAACATAGGCATGCGTTTTAGTAATTTTTATTATGAAATATCATGGAATATACAAAATAATGTTATTAAACAGCTAAAAAAAGTTTATTATTTGGTTAATTAAAGATTAGTTAAGTGTTTTGAAAAGGATCTAGTGTTATGAATTAGGAAAAAATGTGTGAAAATATATGAAAACTTAGCTCCAGTAGAAATACGTGACGATCACAAACCGGAATTCGTATTAGCATTATGTCAGATTTATCATTATATCTAGAATGGCTAGGGCCGTTAGACCTATAGCCGTTGAAACAATAATAAATAAATTGACTGTTAACATTTATAAGCGCATCATACGCATAATCCTTTTCTGGTCATCTCTATACACTCGTCGGGCTTATAAAAACTCAACAGATGAATTTTCGGCTGGCGCTTTTTGCGGCGGGGGGAGGGGGGAGGTGTTTACAACGCTCCCAAAACGCTCAAGTGGTGTGGGCAGGACCTTGCACCTTCGGGGGTAACGGCAACATAAAATTTTATAATATGGGGTAATGGGCAAAAAAGGTTTGCCCGACCCCTGTCCTGGAATGATAAATCTAAAATCCAGCATAAATTTTCTTTGCGTGATGAATTAAAATTAGTTTCTACTTCTTTTATAATGTATAGTAAAATTTGAATTGTTTTAAAAATATATATTGAAACAAATTTTTGATTGTTGACAAGAAAGATATGAAGATTTACTGATTTTGAGAACTAAATAACGAGCCATAAGTTTGTGTGTGTGGCGGGGGGTAAAAAATTTCAAATGGCATTTACCCAATACAAAATAAGAGAATTACAATTTTTAAATCACTTATATTAACTTTACCGCCGACTCGTACGTCGTTCGTTCGTCCCGTCCGCCCGCGGAAAAACAAAATTCGAAAATGACCCACTTCCAGTAAAGCCATCGAGCTGAAATTTGGCACACTGGCCCGTGTCACCTAACAATGCATCGTATCAAAATTTCAGATCGATCAAACGTACCGTAATTAAATTAATGAATTTTTAGTTTATCTATATAAATCACTATTTAGAGCGTTTAGTAGTCGTCTGCTAGAGTTTTGACCTAGTTTTTAAAGCCAAGGGAGATAATACAAAAGTAAATATCGGTGAAAAGACCTTTCCCCTCTCCCATACCCCCTTTAGTTATGTCTCATATATTAACTTCGAGATCTTTTCTGTCATGATCTCTGTCGTTCGCGGGCGGGCGAAAAATTAAAAGTAAATAAGGGCTTTCAAATCTTTGTTGTGAGTAACCCATGTAACGTGCTTTGGTGTGTTTTGAGGTCACGTATTTGGTCAGAAAGTGTGCAAATGAAAGTTGTTCTGTTGATGTAATTAGAACGCGTGTAGACGTTTATAGACTTTTGTCGCGTTGAAACATAATCAATACTTTTAGTTATATCTCATATACAAGGGATTTATAGTCAAAAACTTTGTTTTTACGGGGTTGTTTTTTTTTATCTGATACCGCGGATTTCCTTAAATCAAGCAAGAAATTTTCAATAAAATCTGAAGTGGTACATAAATAAAAGAACCCTACATTTTAATGCAGAATTGTTTCCTTTGCTGAATAGTTTTCACAATAAAGACGTTAACAACATTGAGCGAGGTTATTACCACCGTTCGAAGTGATTTTAGTCCTCCCTCCTCTAGTCCGGAGATGTATCCCTCAAGTCGTTGAAAAGAAAACAAAACATGGTAAGAAGTAGTAAGTGCACATTCTGCTTTCTAAATGAGAAGCCCCTGTCTCCGTGTCGATGTAACATTTCACATCAAATTTGTACCCGGTCTGCTTAAAAATAAAAATCTGATTAAAACAAGCTCTAAATAGTCAATTTAAAGGATCACGTGATCTTTAGTCTAAATGGTGTACCTCTTCAACATACACATGACATACATATATCATTACAGAACGCCATCTCAAATACGTCACAAATTACTTTTCGGCCACTACTGAACTTTTGATATACCCTGTTTTAGGCTTTCTGGGCATAGCTGGAAATGTCGTCACCGGGATAATACTCAAGCGAAGTGGACTGGCGAAGCCGACCAATGTCCTCCTGTTAGCACTGGCGGTTTCAAGCATAAGTGCTCTACTTCCCACGTGCAACATCTTCTCAATGGTGAGGCATTTCAACAAAGCGGTCCACACCAGGAATAACTTCTGGGAATTTCAGGCTGGGAATTCCGGGTTGGCCTATTTTTGTTTCAGGTGACGAGAGTAATTTTCTTCCAAAGCAGATATGGAAGTCATGTGACGTCATCGATTTGCGTGTTGATCACACTGGAGCGGCTTGTCGTCATATTTTTCCCGATGAAAATTAAAAGCATCATTACGCGCGAGAGGACAGTAGCCATGGTGGTGTTTGTGTACCTGCTCTGGATTCCGCTGCTCGTCTTGAGCATCAGAGCTTGTGTCGCTGAAATAATCTTTTTCTCGGACGTTGAAACCTACGGGTTAAAGATAGGTTTTGAAGATACAGATTTGTTGGTGCACATGGGGAAGGCTGCCGATTGGCTGAGTGGGATCTTTCCGGTTGCGTTCATCGTCATCGGCACCGTCACGATGAGCGCCAAGCTCAGGTTTATTTTGAGGAACAGGAGGCGCTTAACTTCGTCCCTGAGGGCGGCCCATTCTCTGCGAATTTCCAAGACCTTGATTGTCGTCTGCGTTATGTTCGGAGTCCTTCACCTCATCGAGTTCGTTTACATGTTTAGAACTTTCAAAGGCAATGAGAACCGTTTGATGGGTAAAATATCGAACTTTCTTTGTTACGTCGATAGCGCGAGTCACTTTTTTGTGTACATCTTTTTGAATAAGAACTTCCGTGTTATCATTGTTAAACTAATGAAGTTCAGTAAAAATTAGTCGGTTTTTCCATTTTTTTTGCGCCCCATGCTTATATGTGCCGTGAATAGGTTCACGGATTTCACCTGAAATCATTGAAATTTTTATTTTCTTATTTTAAGCGCAAAAGCGTGTTTTTTAAAAACTTAAAAAAAAATATTTTTATCTTCTTCTTTTTAGTGCACATTCTATATGTAAATAAAAGCGTGTCCTTTAAAAAAAACTATTTAAAAAAAAAGTATTTTATTTTAAAAATTTGGGTGTGAGAAGGGTCATATTTGATAAAAGGAATGTTTGAATAATCAAAACTCCTGTTGCTCCTCTTGTATTTATCATGTCAATTTAGATTTAGTTTCGTATT
The DNA here is from genome assembly GCA_944989445.1 of Ampullaceana balthica. Classification (NCBI taxonomy): domain Eukaryota; kingdom Metazoa; phylum Mollusca; class Gastropoda; family Lymnaeidae; genus Ampullaceana; species Ampullaceana balthica. The sequence continues at coordinate 25,620 of CALYLW010002259.1, read as the reverse complement.
ACTGAGCTTTTAAACACGGGGAATATGGTCATCGTTGGCTGGGGGTGAACTTCGGTGAAACGCACATGGATGTAAACAATAGCAGATGGATACAGATGCTATGTAGAGATAAACTAAAAATGCATTAATTTAATTACGTTACATTCGATCGATCTGAAATTTTGATACAATGCATTGTCATCCAAGATCTTTCTGTGGTAAAATTTTGAGATCTGTAGGACCATCAAAAGTGGTTTAATGTTACGTTACAAGATCTGAAGGATACAACATACAAACAAATAAAAGCGTGTACAATTGACACATTTGATTCGGCTCAAGTCTGCTGACGCCATTCTACATGTAGAATTGTATTGCCTCCTTTTCTCCTAAATCCAGTCCCTGGTACACCAATGAGAAGCACTCAACGTATCATCTGTTCATGTGCATTGGCAAAGCCTCAACATTGACAGGGTCCATAACGATCAGAGCATTTATCGTGGACAATTCAGAAATGTAAGAATTAGAGGAACTTTGTATTAGACTGTTAATTTCTCATACCGTATTTCTCGATAAACACTGTACATGTACTTCGAATCTTTCTCTTTAATGAATAAAATTACGTCATTAAAATTCCTATATTTATATTAAATTCATTTTTCAATTGTTTTATTTTTGGCTACTATACTAGTTGTATTTAAAAAAAATAATTCTGATAGCTATATTTGGACTTAAATGTTTGTTTTAAATTATGTTTTAATTTTCAAAAAATAAAATGCTCCTCCGCGAGATTAAAAAAACAACAGCAACAAAAAAAAACAACAACAACATAAACACTAAATTAATGGCATAGCAAGTCAATAAAACTATATTAGCATGTTTGTTTTTGTTCCTTTTTGCATTGTGAAAACTTCATATCGGCAGACTCACAAACGATCACATAAATATTCTTTTAAAGCTAAGGTTGAGCCAACATTAATTTCAAAACGCTAATTAAAACCTTTTCATCTGATCCGATTTAAAGAATTTAAGAAAAAAAATTATAACAAATTTTCCTTGCTAGAAATTGTACTTCGTAAGGAATAGGTATTAACAATTTTGACATATTAATTTTGTCTGGATCACTTTGGTTGCTATTTATCTTTTCTTTCTTTAAAAAAAAATGTTAGACTTTAATGTAGTCAAATAATTGTTACTGTGAACTGTGATTAATGCATTCGTTAAAGTAAGATTTTGATTTCAACATCATTAAAATAGAAATAAAGTTAGATTAGCGGATTTCAAAGTTTGCTAAACCACATTCTTGGTGGTGCCAAAGACAAACGTAACCTTAACATAAAACAAACCCGTAAAAACAAAGTTTTTACTATAAATCCCTTATATATGAGACATAACTAACAGTATTGATTATTTTCAAACGCGACAAACATTTACAGACTGAATCTGTCTTAACTCAACTTTGCTTCATAACCCTAGGGGGTGGGCGACCGAGCTCAGCATGACATGTAAAATGTAAACAAAATCACGCCGGTACTTCGATGGGTCGCGTCAACGCGCGAACTGAGCTCTCACGTGGAAAAAAAACAATAACAAACCGTGAATTTGAATTACATACGTTATATAAGGATAAACTAAAAATGCATTAATTTAATTACGGTACGTTCGATCGATCTGAAATGTTGATACGATGCATTGATAGGTGAGACGGGTCCATGTGCCAAATTTCAGCTCGATCGAATCACGGGAAGTGGGTCATTTTTGACTTTTGTTTTTCCACCCGTCCAAGACAGACAGAGATGACGACAGAACGACAGAGACGGCGGTGAAGTTAATATAAGGGATTTAATAAAATAGAAGATCATATATTGTGAGAGAAGTGTTGTGTCGTTGTATTGACATTGTATGAGCGTGCGAGTTGACTAGTACGAAACACGTGATTGGTAATGTGAACTGTAAACGTGCGTGGTCGTGAACTGGGAGGATGGCTGACTATATATAGACGGTTCAAGAGAGAACCGTGGTTGAAGGCAGTGGATTGTATAGATTGATTAAAGACAGTTGTTAACCAGTCTTGTTACTTGTCCATAAGTACTATTACATGGTCTCAGAAGTATAGGACCTCAAGACTATTTGAAGTATTGACGCAATAACTTCTACAATATACTTGTGACATTTCCTGAACTATACCTAGAGTAATATCTTAAAGTCTCATTCTACCCATATTCATTAATCTTCCACTTTTGAAGTTTTAGGCTTTTTAAAACATTGTTGGTTTAGCTGACTTCTTGAAAGTGTCGCTCGGCATATTTAAGTGATTTTGGACTTGGAGAAGACGTTTTTTTCTGTATCTTTTTAGACTTGAGGTTTTTATTTCACTTTTAAGATAAAAAAAATGTGTCCTTACTACCAAGGCATTAAAAAAAATATTTTTTTTATCCCTTTGCTATGGTTAGCAGCCTAATACAGGCTCTTCTTGTAATTTAACACTCGTCTAACATGTCTATTAATAATTTTATTACGATTAATATATTTAGAGTAGGGCTGTTAACGATTAATTTAAATTTAATCTTTAACTTTTGAAAAATTAACCAATAATTATTCGTTAATTCCGATTAAAGCCACAAATTGAAATTTTTGGTGTCATAAGTAACATTTTTTGAAATACTTGTCGAAAATCGAAATAACACTGGGATTTCTTCTTTATATGACATCTTTTAACCAACAACGCCAGTTGCGTAGCTAGAACTTTTGCCGCCCGGGGCTGTCTCCAATTTCCCGCCCCTGTTAGTGGCCGTCCATAAATGACGTCACGCACCTGAGGGAGTCACATACGTTTGAGACAAAGTGTGACGAGGGGGGGTGTGTTTAAGAAATGTGACGTCACGTCAAAACGCGCAACTTTAAACAAATTACCACTTTTCTTGAATTGCAAAAATTTAATTTGAAACATGCTCATTTTTAAAACAGAAAATACGGCTTTTATTGGGAAGGGGGGGGGGAGATGCAAGGCTTTGTGGCTTCTTATTGAAGAAGGGGTCTAAGTTTTTGTGACGAGGGGGGGAAGTGGATGAAGAATCAGCCAAAATAGCCTGTTTCATTTATGAACGGCCACTTAGTAGCTTATATTATAGTTTTTAAAAATTAATAAACATGAGTAAATAATTAAAATTGAAACGAAGTTAATGTGGGTTCATGTTTACCATTGCATGCCATATTTATGGAAGCAGCAATAAAAGAGGCCGCATAAGATTATATACCTAAAAATACAAATGTATAAAAATACAAGATACTTGTTTTAAAGGCCACAAGAAAGTTACTGAGGTCGCAGGTCAATGAGACAAAACATATTCCAAATTAACACCCAAAAATACATTACCAATTACTATTCTTTTATTTTTTGTTTATAAATAAATGATTTTTTTTTACAAACAAAGAAATTTTATACATTAGTTAACATTAGTATGTAAACATATTTATACATTTTTACTTTCCTAACTTTCATAATAGAAAAATTGTGTATCATGTTATTGAAATTAAAATTATTTGTAATATCTTGTTCTATGGACAGTATTGCAAGATTTTGTTGTCTTTAATCGCTCATTGTGGAACGAAGATAATTTTTATCAACTTCAGTTTGGAGCAGCCCCTTACACAACTAGAGACACTGATAGCAATAGTTGAAAAATTCTTAACAAAATTGCAATGTTGGGTACAGAATTTTTCAATCTATACTTTTGAATAAATTTTAATAGATCAAGGGTGCCTTTTCCCCCTTTTTCTAACATAATGCCTCTTCTTGTAATGTAGGTACAGCCATAAAAACCTGGATCTTTTTTCTTTCCATATTGAACTGTCAATGTCAATAAAGTACTTTATTTGATGTTCAAATGCATCATTTAGTAGGTTACATGGTATTATATACGAATATTTTCTTGCAAGGACATGCAACTCATCAAAGCGTTTTTTTCTTTTCTTTTATAATTCCATCAATGAATAAAAAAATTCTCGTTGTACTTCTTGTTCTAAAGATTGAACCACGTCTTCTGAATTTTCCCTACTCATATTTTTTCCTTCTAACTAGGCGTTCAGTTGATATCTCCATCTCTTCACAAATTGTTTGTCTGATATAACATCATTTTGTATTAGCACATCTCTTTGTTCCATGCAATGGATTTGCATTAATTTTTTTTTAATGACGGGGTTGTCAGGGAAATGTTATAGTATAATGGGGTTTTGCCGCCTTGGGAATGTTAATGCTAGAATGTTGTGTCGGTGCGCACTATTGTCGATACATGTTTTAGTGTGACGTAGTGTGGTGAGGATGACGTAAAGAGAAGATAGGCTAGAGGGACGGTTTTTGGTAGTGGATGAAAGGACAGTGTTGTTATTATGTATTGGAGGATTCCTGTTTCAAATAAATGATAGATTCATGTAATGGTGTTCTTGTTTATTGAGTTCAAGCCTTGTGAGTCAACAATACCATATAACTCGACATTGGGGGCTACGTTCGGGATAATTTGTTGACCGAGACAACAAGGAACTAAGTTCATTGTCAACATCACACATCCATAACAGAGGGAATCGATTCAAAGGTAAATCAGTGTATTAAGAGACAACACGTTTTGATGAGTGAGGTGTGTATGATGGTCTCTTATTTCAAAAAAAAATGCTGGTGTCATAATTCGCTCTACCTTGCTCAGTGACCAGCGTGCTTACTGAGCTGTTCCCGTTGCTCATCACAACGTAGGCCTGTGCTGTCACATCCCGTGTGCTGTCGGGTTGCTGTTCCGTTGCTCATCACAACGTAGGCCTGTGCTTTCACATCCCGTGTGCTGTCGGGTTGCTGTTCCGTTGATCATCACAACGTAGGCCTGCGCTGTCACATCCCATGTGCTGTCGGGTTGCTGTTCCAATTGATCATCACAACGTAGGCCTGTGCTGTCACATCCCGTGTGCTGTTGGGTTGCTGTTCCCATTGATCATCACAACGTAGGCCTGTGCTGTCACATCACATGTGCTGTCGGGTTGCTGTTCCCGTTGATTGTCGCGACGTGATCCTGTGCTGTTCACGTCCAGTTGTCTGTCGATTTGCTGTTCCTGTTGTTCATCACAACGTAGGCCTGTGCTGTCGGGGCCGATTCTTGTCCATCAACTGGACTATCATCATCCAGTGAGTCGTCGAACTTTTTACTCGATTTCAGATCTGGTATCTGCTAAAAGGCCGACAAAGACAACCAGAACATCGTACCACGGAGAGAACAATTCATTGTGCAGGACTGTGAACGTACTTAATGGGTTGCAGACCAGACAACGAAGATAAGACATTGTGGAATTATTTGCAGTGTTTGATATTAACAATTCTTGAGAACAGTGACATTTGTGATTGTGTATTTTTTAATCTTATGGATACTTGGATGGTGATAGTCATAAGATCAGGCAAGTTACGTAAGTAGTTTTTTTTTATATTGAAAAAAAATTGTATAAAGTGTTGTTGAAATAATAATCTTTTCTGCTTGCAGTAAAAAAAATTTTGTTTTAAATCCAGAGAATAAATATTTATTAAAAAAATAAAATATTATATAGAATAATAATTAAATCAATACTATTTTTTTAAAAAAAATATGGAAACTAGAAGTAAAATAAAAGAGATAGATAAAATAATGGCGTAGCTTAGGGCGATGGGAGAACAACACCTAAAGTTAGAGGGGCAGGAATTAGATAAATTTGTATTAGAGCAATGGCGAAAATTGGAAGCCGAACAAATAAGAAAGGCAGAAGGCGAACGAGCAGAAAAGAGAATAAGGGCAGAAGAGGAACAGAAGAAAAGAGAAGAAAGGAAGCGGAAGGAATTATATGGGAAGCAGAGGAACGAGAAGAAAGAGAATAAGGGCAGAAGAGGAACGAGAAGAACAGAGAAGAAAGGAAGCGGCAAGCCAGAAATTAGAAGGGAAGTAGAGGAACGAGAAGAAAAGACATAAGGACAGAAGTGGAACGAGAAGAAAAGAGAAGAAAGGAAGCGGCTGAAATTAGAAGTGAAGAAGAGGAATGAGAAGAAAAGAGAAGAAAGGAAGCGGAAGAAATTAGAATTCATGAAATTGAAATAGAGAGAATGAGATTAGAGGCAATGAAAAGCAACAAAAAAGAAGAGGGAATAGGAGACGAAAGCACGGAAATAAAAATTACCACTTGCTGAAAAGCCCACAAGAGTACGACAGATGTACTGATCTGGACGAATACATTGACAATTTTGAACATGTGGCCCAGCAAAATGGAGTTTCCAAAGAAGAGTGGTTGGCCGAATTACAGGTACGAGTGACGGGGGATCTACAGTCATTCTTATTAACAGAGGATGTTAGAAAAAAATATCATGAATATGACACCGTCAAGTCATTGTTTTTAACGCACGCAGGATATAGTGCAGAGAGATATAGAGAAAATGGAATGACCTAGTGATAATTTTAGGGAATTTCATTCACAATTAGTAAGGAGCATAGACAACTGGGTGGCTAGTACAGGAACAGACAAGTCGTACGACGGGTTACGAGACCTGATGTGCCGTAATAAACTACTAATAAACATGAATCCCGATATTGTGAAAACAGTATTATTAAACAAGCCCACGAGTTGCGAAAGTGTGCTGACCCAAATTGACACTATTAAATCAACAGGGCAAGATACAGTGGCCAAAAATAGCAAAACATTTTTTTCAGGCCGGGAGTGCAGAGCTATGGGGAGGTCAAAACAAAACTAGAAGGAGGTCAGCAGAAGGTAGATTAACAAGAGAAAGCTAAGAATAATGACGTATATCATACAAAACAGGGACATATTACATTACAAGTTATAAACGGTTACTTATATAGAACAAATTCAATAATAATCGTTCCATCAGAATGCCGAGGTATTGTTCTCAAAAACGCTCATGAGTCAGCCCTGGCTGGACATATGTCTGTCAGAAAGACAAAACATCTCATCTCGTCAGAGTTTTTTTGGCCCAAGATGAACAAGGAGTAAACGGAATATGTAAAGACATGCTTGATATGTCAGAAGGCTCGGCCTCCGGGCAAATTTAAACCTATAGAACTTGGGTACATGCAGATAATTGGGTCGCCATTCAAAAAAGTAGCTATATATATCGTCGGACTCCTACAAATGACGAAGAACAAAAATATGTATATCCTAACATTAATTCATATGGCTACCAGATGGCCTGAGGCAGTAACATTAAAGAGGGAAACAGCAGAAGACATATGTGAGGCGTTATACTCTATTTTCACGAGAATGGGTTTCCTTGAAGAAATCTTGTCAGATAACGGACCTCAATTCTCGTCTGACCTGTACGTGCAAGTGTGCAAACTACTCAACATCAATATCAGCCACTCGTCAATGTATCATCCCCAGTCTAATGGAATGGTGCAAAGGTTAAATGGCACACTAAATTCGATGTTAAGGAAATTAGCTACGGAAGGGCTAGAAAACTGGGATAATGTACTACAGTCGGTTCTTTTCGCATATAGGGAAGTCCCCAATGAAACCACATTAATCTCACCTTATGAGTTAATGTTCGGCAGGAAGGTGAGAGGGCCGATGGCAATAATGAAAACACTATTCACACGTGAAAGAACAACAGATGGAATAAAAACAACTTATGACTAAATTTTTGAATTGAGAAATAAACTAAAAACAGGGTTAGAAAAAGCAGGAGCTAATACATTAGAGCAGACAGTTAAAAATAAAATGTACTATGATTGACATACAGTTGAGAAAGACATTCAAGTGGGAGACAAAGTATTACTTCTAAAGCCAAAAAAAGGGGAAGAAATTGGCTTTGTATTCAAATGGACCTTATGAAGTGACCAATGTGTTGTCAAAATTTAACGTTGAGATAAAAAGGGGGGAAAAAATATTTACCACATCAATAGAATTATCAAATTACTTGAAATAAATGGACAAAATGTCGTTGATGGTATTAGGAATAAAATTATGCCTGGTGGGGCAGCAGTAGTAATAACCGAGGACAGTGGTGAGGGGGTAGAATTTTCCATGCCAACAATAAATTTAAAAGAAAAAACCACAGAGCTACATATTAATATTGATTTAAATAGAAAACAAAAAAGACGAAATACGGGAGATAGTGGAGGAATTTAAAGAAGTGTTTTCCGAGATTCCAGGAAAAACAACAGTAGGTGAACATAAAATCGAACTCTCTGATAATAAACAGATAACATTAAAACCTTACATCATTCCATCGCATATGACAGAAAAATTAAAGGAAGAAATCCAGTTCATTTTATTTGGGTATCATTGAAGAATCCAAATCACCATATTCCTCACCCTTGGTATTAATTAAAAAGAAAGATGGCTCAGTGCGCACATGCGTCGATTACAGAAAACTTAACAGTATAACGAAAACCATTGCGGAAGGCATTCCAAACCCAGAAGATATATTAAACCACATGACAAAATCATTTTATTTTAGTAAGTTAGATTTAACAAAAGGTTACTGACAAATACCACCACACAAAGATAGCCAAGAATATACAGCATTTCAAGGGCCAGATGCGTTATATCAAATCAAGTACATGCCCTTCGGATTATCGACCGCCCCAGCAACATTTAACAGAATAATAAGAAAAATCTTCAATCAGGTAGAAAATGTAGAGACTTATTTTGATGACATATGTGTGCATACTGAGGATTGGGAAAAACATACTAAGACCCTACGGCAAGTTTTTGAAATCCTGAAAGAAGCTGGGTTTACTGTAAAACCAAGTAAGGTAGAGTTAGGAAAAACATCCATTAATTTTTTGGGACACAGAGTAGAAGGGAACTACTGAAACCAGAATATGACCATGTACATAAAGTGTTTAAAATAGAGAGACCAACAACTAAGAAACAGGTTAGAAGTTTAGTGGGTCTCATCTCCTATTACAATAAATTCATACCTAACTTTTCAACGCTATCGGCATCCTTAACCAACCTTACAAAAAAGGTAAACCAAATAATATGCGTTGGACGAGTGAGTGCCAAAAACACTTGATGTAATCCAGAAATATCTGAGTAATGAGCCTATCTTAATTTTACAAGACAATAAATCTAAATTTATAGTAAGAACAGACGCGTCCACGAAAGGGATAGGGGCGTGCTTATTGCAATCTAGGAATAATACTCTACATCCAGTTAAATTCACAAGTAGGAAATTGATGGATAGGGAAACAAGATACTCCACTATTGAGAGAGAGTGTTTAGCTATAATATGGGCTGTACAAAAATTGGCATATTATTTATTGGGTTCAAGTTTTATTTTACAATGCGATCACCAGGCCTTAAAGTATCTAAGAACAGCTACCTACACTAACTCAAGAATAACAAGGTGGTTATTAATCCTCCAGGAGTTTAATTTCGAAGCACAATATATCAAAGGGGAACAAAATGTAATAGCAGATTGTTTGTCTAGACTTGAGGGGTGGGTGTGAGGAAATGATGAGAAGAATGAAAATATAGTGACAAATAAATTATGAAATTACTCATGAGGAACAAAAAACTATAAATACTTTTTATTTTCTTATTAGGGGTAAGACAAAAGAAATTTACCCCCAAATGTAACACTATTATGCTTTTTTTTATTATTTTTTTTTAAATATTTTTTTTTACATTATTCATGTTTTATGTCAACAATTGTTTTTTTTTGGTCCTAATGATAATGAATTTTGCAACAAATGTTTTGTATTGCACATTGTTTACGCATTACATCTGCTTGTGTAAATAAAACCAGTGTTGGTCTGTTGGATAAGATGTTATCCAATATCACATGACTCGTGCAGAGGAGATTCAATGAATATTTATTTTTTATTTTTTGTCCCAATTTTCACGATTCACATTGTTATTTTTGTATTGTATTTTTAACATTGTTGTGATAAGTTTTAACGTCAATACGTCACTATTTATGTTTTTGGAATGTATTTTTTAATTGCTATAAATTTCAGGGTATAGATTTTACTCCGTGAGTTAAATCTAAAGTGAAGAGGGGGGATATGTCAGGTAAATGTTATAGTATAATGGGGTTTTTCCCGCCTTGGGAATGTTAATGTTAGAATGTTGCGCCGGTGCGCACTATTGTTGACACATGTTTTAGTGTGACGTAGTGTGGGGAAAGATGACGTAAATAGAAGATAGGCTAGAGGGACGGTTTTGGTAGTGTATGAATGGACAGTGTTGTTATTATGTATTGGAGGATTCCTGTTTCAAATAAATGATAGATTCATCTAATGGTGTTTCTGGTTTATTGAGTTCAAGCCTTGTGAGTCAACAATACACTAGAACTCGACAGGGTTCCCATAAATTAGATAACATAGAAGAGAGAAAGATTGCATTGAATTGAGTAAAATTCCAGCATCTGATCTCGTTTTCATAGTTACTTCTTCAGATGTCAATTTTTTCAAGACGCTTGAAAGTTTAAAGTATGTATTTTTCGAAATTATTTATGCCTGCTGTAATGTTTATTAACGGAAAAAATTGCATATTTACATATTCTTGTCATAAATCTTAATAATTTTCCATAAAATAGACGATTTCAAATTATTTACGCATTACTATTAATTTAATTGGATGTCGTAACTGGCTTAAATGAATAACAGTATTTTAATGAAAAACACAAATTATATGTGCTACTTTAATGCAATAAAAACAAAATAAATTTAATTTTTAATAACTTACATTACAATAATTTACTGAAAACTGAAGCAGTAATATAAATTACTACTTGCAAGTTAAACACAATATTTGAATCACCATGCCATGTAGGTACTTGTTCGCGCATCATTCTGCGAATGTCGAAATTCCACGTAAAAATAGTCGTGGCGATATTAATAGCACACATTATTCGGCCCAGCGGTGATGAGTTTTTTTTGGGTAGTTTTCTTATAAAAGCGTCATCTGTGACTTATACCGCTTAGTTTTCCAAACAAATGGATACGTTTTTTTGAGCGTTTAAAAATTTTTGAACGGTTTTGCGTTATTTATATTATACAATATGTAATGAAACAAATGTTGTGCGAATCCGTTAATTAAGACTCGAAACTACGAATATTTTTGTTTCGCCTTGGTTTACCCCCTTCAAAAGAAAAAGGGCAGTTGTCGGAAATTTTTGTACTTTTCAAATGCCCACAAATGCCGCCCCTAAATGAGTGCCGCCTGGGGCGGACCACCCCCACCACCCCCTAGCTACGCCACTGAACAACGCAAACAGACAAGTGTATCGACATTATTTGGTTCAAATGATGAGCGGGTCTTATTGACAATATAACCAGCCGAGCTGAACAATCGTTCACATATCTTTAGATTGTCTCAGCTGAAGTTTCCGATACCGAAGTGGATGTTTGGTATACAGGTGATATGTAAACGAAGTGTTAGAACCATGGTAGCAGTGTTCCCTATAAGCAGCGCGGCTGCTCAGATATTTGACCGACGCAACGCAGGAGTTTAGAATCACCGCGCAGCAAATTTTTATAAAATATTGCACAAAAAATGGAAGTTGTGCAACTTTGCACACGAGATGCTTTTTTTTTACTTTGCACACGAACCAACGAAGCTTAGACTTAGAGGGGACATTGCATGGTAGGCAAACGATTTCTCTCAATTGACACAATAACCTTTATCAACACTTTGAACATTCAAGTCAGTCAATAGTTAAAAACATAGTGTAGTCGTCCGGAAATTAGTTTATATTTATCGGCCCAAATATTTTACTTTTTGACTTCCAGTACATTTATAAGTGGTGGGTCGATTAATCGTTAAAATGTTTTTAATCGTAAATTTTTTAACGATTAATCGAGAAATTAATCTTTAATTTCCGCAGCCCTAATTTAGAGAAGTGAAACATGTTATAAACATATATGTACTAAATACATTTTAAATGAGATGAAAACATATCAAACTGAACATTAAAACACTGCGTATCCTTAGAATTCGTTATGGTCTCCGACATTGAAGTTTATTCTATCAATAAAATATAATAATAATAAAAAATCATTAAGTTTACCGTAATTTGTCGTAAAAAAGGTGTGTGTGTGCAGGGGTGGACTTGCAAGACCATTTTTCGTGTGGGGCTTCAGTTGCGAGATTTAAAAAAAATTGAATGGAGTCTGATAAAGTTTAAAGATATCAAACGGTTTGTTAATTTGATAGAATTTTTCCGCACAAAATATCACTCTTTACAACAACAACAACCACATAAATAAATAAATAAATAAAAATTTAAAAAAAACTAAAACAACATGTAATTGAAAAGCCTGTAAGTCAGTCTAAAAGTGTACCATTTTATTTACTTACATTAAGCCGGTCACAAATATTATTACTTTATGGAATACGGCCCTCTTTGCAAACAGTTTGGACGCAACTGAACTTGGCCCACGCTCTCCATTTATTTGTATCCAGGTGTACTCCATTTCTGTAAATGCGTCTATTTCACGTATTTCTGGGTCTTTACGATGTGGGGGATGGGGTCTGAAAGAATCACGCTGTGGACTCCTTTTCAGATATTTTTCTGATGATTTTATCACAGCATGTCACGGGAACAACAAGGAATGCGACACGTTCATTCATATATTTTCTCTAGTTAAGTCTTCAGCAATAGTTTTATGGTAGGTTATTTCTTGTAAATCTTTGCTGGTGAAATTAATTTCAGTTTTTTTGTTACTCTATCTCGTTTGTTTCTTTATTTGCGAGATGGGAATAATATCCAGCAACATTCATTTTTTAGGATTAGTTCAAATATTCCTAAACTTGACGGTGAAGTTGATAATTTATGTTCTAAAAGCTTGACATGTTTTAGTTTTGAATTGTTTTTTTACTGTTAGGAGCTAAAGCACCCTTTATGCTCCATTAAATGTTCAATATAGTCCTACTATCTATTCTATCGAGGGCAATAGACAATTCTTTTTTTTAAATTATAATATTTGTAATAGAAAATTTTAAAATTCCATTCGTCCTAAACCAGTTCAGTCCCGTTATGTTTAAGTTGTAGTGATCTCGTTTAAAAAAAGTTTTCAACATTCAATACTAGGGCAAAAATATCAGTAAAATATGCTGATAATAAAAAACGACTTTCTTAATTCAAAGTGTAAGCTTTTCAAGCCAACAAGTGAATTAATTTCAAAAGGGACCCAATGCAAACGAATTCTGAAACTATCAGTTTCTAAATTTATGTTGGGAATTAAGGGGATATGGTAACAATATATACACCCAGGGCCAGCCTTACGGCAAGGCGAACGAGGCAACCGCCTTGGGTCCCGCGCTTTTCAGGGCCCCGCGCTTTGACTAAACATTTTACTACTTTTTACACGTTAACAAACGACATGTTGAAAATGGAGAAGTTGTAAACCGAAAATTTCTTATACATTCGGCAGTTATATACAAAATGTTTTGTTTCTGTTGAAATTTTTTTGGCAACACTGTCTGCTCTGGCATCCGACGGGATTTCTAACTGGTAAAGTGCCATTTTTAGACTGTGTGATCATAAGTAATCAAAGTGGCAACAGTATGACTATTTGCAAATGGTTGAAATCTAATAGAAATTGTGGTTTTGAAACAGCAATAGCAATTTCAAAAGAAATTACCACTGACTTAAAATTTGAGCGCATTTTCTAAGAGACGATTGTGCGAAAAAGAAACAAACAAGCAATTTACATATGAAGGAGAAGATGAATGATTTATACGTGCACAAGAAAACTTTTTGCACATATTTATTTAACCAGATCGTTGATAAGCCAATCATGTCGATGGACATTCTCTTTGAACTAATACGAAGGCATCATAACTTGTTAGGATTTATTTATAATAAATTTCATCAATTACAACAATAAGAACAACAACTTCAAGAACAACAGCATCAACAAGTGTCATATGCAGTATGAATCTGGAGATAAAGCTCACAGCCTGCGGAGGTAAGGATCTTAGTGATTTCTTCATACTTGCTGAAGAACTGCAATTATTGAGTTCTATAATTCCTGCAGTCACCTAAAACGATACAGATATAGTGACTTACCAGCATGCACATTGCACTTCGAAAACTTTTAACTATTCCTGTCTCAGTGGCCCTCGGAGAAAGAAAAATTTCGAAATAAAAAAAAACTTATTGAAACCTAAATGCGGTCAAAAATGATTCAAGACAGTGGCGTAGCTTGGAATTAGTAGGGGGTTTTGGGGCCCGGGGGGCTTAACCACTTTGGGGGCCCCACATACATGGCGATAGCGTAATATTTAATGTAGAAAAATTTTGGATACAAATTCAGGGGCCCCCTCAAGTTGGTCCTGGGGGACTTTCAAATTTTACCCCCCCCTCCCATAGCTACGCAACTGATGCAAGATAGGCTCAGTAACTTAGCTATTTTGTCAAATAAGATTTTTTTTTGCTAAGTATATTGACAGTAATGGACTTATTTCAGATTTTGCAGCGGCCCAAGCTCGCAAAAATTGCTTGAGCGTTGTAAAAACAAGGTAGAAGTAGAAGATACAAGCAAACCAACGCTAGTGTATATAGTTTATAATATTAATTTACATACATGTATATATATAGTTTATAATGTTAAGTTACATACATGTATATATAAACTGTCAATTAGCATACCAAAACAAACATTCTAATTACAATATTAAAATCCTTTCTGAGGTTTTAAGGATCTTCAATTAAAAGAACAAAACTGTAATTACTGATATGTCAGTGCTGTTATAGACTAAACATTTTAGGACATTATTTTTCCACATTCTTTTAATATGTGTAGAATTGCAACTTTTTGCATGAGTCTCACTCCTCTTCTGCTGCCTTGTGCCTGGGGCCCCGCTCACAGTTTGCTGCCTAGGTCCCGCGTACTCTAGGGCCGGCCCTGTATACACCTCTGGTTTTCTGTACAGCTTTCAACCCCACAAGGGGGTTAAGTGAAACTTTATACTACAGTTTTATTGGCTAACAAAAAATAACTCGACGAGAAGCAATGATGGTATCACTAGCAGATTCATTATTTTTTAAACTGCGGCATGGAGGTTTCAGCTAATTAACTCTGTGCTTGACCTAGATGTCGTGGTTTAACGCCTGCTGAACTTTACCCTTAAAGCTACCAAGAACTAGGACTCATAATCCAAACATGCTCCGGCATAATATGATATACTCCTAAATTTTGCAGAAAATTTATGCCTCAAATAGTAAGCCAATATAGACATAGCTTTCAAAGATGTTAATTAGTTGTAAAACAAACAATTTTATGATTAAATGATTCGATCCAAATGTATTATTTTGTTGGTCAAGGACTGCTTCCCATTAAAAAAATATTATTAATGGTCTGTCTCAGTCTTTTGAATTGATATTGTCAATTCCTGATTACCCACATCATATTAAAGCCTGCAGTTGAAAATGGTTTTCAATGTCACGTTCTCTAGACATAAAAAACGTGATGACTTTATATCTGCCGGGAATCACTTTTCAAAGCGAGGATTGGGTCTTGACAGCTGTGACGAAAAATAAATCACAAGATACGACCCGCGGCGTAGCATACGCCGCAGACTTGCTCATCATAGATAGTGCTAAGAACTGGCTGGTGAGAGAGAACGGACACAAATAGCAGCACGAAGTAATGAAAAAATATTAAAAAACCGTAAAAAACCAAGTTTTTGACTATAAATCCTTTATGTACGAGAAGTAACTAAAAGAATGTTCATTATAATACGCAGCGCAAGACCATCCAAAAATACAAAAATTGCAGTTGTGTCGTAAAACATGTTTAATATAATGCGCACCGATCAGGAATATGTTTATAAAAAGAGTTGTCAATAAAATACGCACCTTATTGCGCGACAGAAAGGTTGTTCAATATAATACGCACCGCGACACTCTATCTCAAAAAATAACATGATACATAGGAATAAATAAAATAATCTAAAAAATCAATAATTTAATTACGGTACATGCGATCGATCTGAAATTTTGATACATTGTTTTTATCATCGGTACAAAACAGCCTGCAAAATTTCAGCTCGCTAGCTTACGAGGAAGTGGGTTAAAAATCGATCCAAAGTTTTGGCGACAAGCAAGGGCGCAACCAGACACCACGAGTTAATATAAAGGAATCAATATAAAAAAACGTAAACAAAAACGAAGTTTTTACTATAAATCCTTTATGTACGAGACGTAACTAAAAGAATGTTCATTATAATACGCAGCGCCAGACCATCCAGAAATACAAAATTGCAGTTGTGTCGTAAAACATGTTTAATATAATGCGCACCGATCAGGAATATGTTTATAAAAAGAGTTGTCAATAAAATACGCACCTTATTGTGCGACAGAAAGGTTGTTCAATATAATACGCACCGCGACGCTCTATCTCAAAAAATAGCATGATACATAGGAATAAATAAAATAATCTAGAATATGGTGCATCAACGTTGGGTTGGGTTGCATTTCCTCGTGTGGCAGTGCAGTCCTATCCTTGAGTGACAGGCTTTACCATAGCTTTTGCACTCGAGTTTTGTGCTTCCCAATGTTTTGACTTTTCTACAAGCTCTTCTGTCTGTAGCCTCATCCATCATTCGCTCCTCGGCTAATACGACGCATTCTTTTTACAATTGTGTGCCAAGTAGATCGGTGTTCTGCCTTACACTCCTAGTCGTTTGTGCGTATTCTGTCTGCTTTCAACTTTAAATTGTAGACGTGGGTGACCCGTCTTCCTCTTTCTAGATGACTCTTCTCCATATAGGAGGTCCTTGGGAATGTGGCAAGGGCTCATTCTTTTGACATGTCCTAACCATCTCAGGCGTCTTTCACTAAGGATTGAGAACATGATATGGGTATTGGCACGAATCAGGACCTCACTATTAGGCACTTTGTCTTGCCATTTATTGCCAAGGATGCGAAGCAGGCAACTTAAGGGGAAGCTTTTAAGCTTGAGCTCATGGGATGTATAAGTGGTCCATGTCTCACTCCCGTATAGCAGTGTACTGGTGACGCATGCTCGATAGACACTTTGTTTGGTTTTCTCCGTTAGCTTGGTGTTTTGTCAGACCCGGTTATTTAGTTTAG
This sequence comes from Ampullaceana balthica, assembly GCA_944989445.1. Taxonomy (NCBI): domain Eukaryota; kingdom Metazoa; phylum Mollusca; class Gastropoda; family Lymnaeidae; genus Ampullaceana; species Ampullaceana balthica. Next base: position 8,576 of record CALYLW010002259.1, on the reverse strand, counting down.
CAATTGTGGCAGCTGCCTTTCCAATTCTACTGTTTATTTCGTCATTGATTGGCAGTGTATTCGAGACCTTGGACCCCAAGTAGTTGAAGCAGAAGCTGTCCACATCTTCCATAGTTTCATTTTTGATATAGATGGTAGGAGGAGAACAACGTGTGTCTTGGGCCATGATGGTTGTCTTTTTCAAGCTGATTTGCAGACCAAATTCTTTGCAGACGATGGAGAAGCTTGACCCGAGTTCTTGCAAACCAGTTTCTGTGTATGCTATCAGTGCTGCATCTTCCGCAAAGGGTAGCTCACGAATTACGACATCTGTCATTTTAGTTTTGGCTCGGAGGCAGGAAGTGTTGAAAAGGCCTCCATCGGCTCTGGTGTAACCAGATTCCATCACTGCTATCCTTGTCTGCGTAGCGAAACAGTACAGAGAAGAATATTGCGAACAGTGTTGATGCGAGTACACAACCTTGTTTAACTCCGACGCTGACTGGAAAGGCTTCTGACGCATCTCCATCGTACTGCACTGTGCTCTGCATATTTTCATGGAACTGTCTGATGATGGCGAGTAGATGTGGGGGGGACAGCCAGTTTTTCCCAGGATTTGGAGTAGCCCGTTGAGACTGACTAAATCAAATGCTTTCGTAAGATCCACAAATGCAATGTATAGTGGCATCTGCTGCACTCTGCATTTTCACTGGAAATGCCGTATGGAGAACACCATGTCTATGGTAGATCGACCAGCCCGGAAACCACACTGGGATTCTAGATAAACTCGGGAGGCTAAACTGTGCAATCGTGTTAATATGACACGGGCGAAAGCCTTTCCTACAATACTTAGGAGTGAGATCCCGCAATAGTTGTTGTAGTCACTTATTTCACCCTTGTTCTCATATAGTGTCACTATATTTGCATCCTTTAGGTCCAGGGGGATTTACCCCTGTTCCCAGAAGAGGGACAGAAGCTCGTGCAAAGGCTGGCGTAAGACTGTCTTGCCACTCTTAGAGCTTCTGGTGGTATGCCATCATTCCCAGGGGCTTTTACACAAGGTAGGCTGTCAATTGCTTTGCTCAGCTCTTCCTGTGTGGGCACGACATTAATTTCTTCCATGAGCGGCATAGTGGTGCTGGAGACTGTGGTAACTGTTGCATACCGTTCCAGATAATGCTCAACCCACCGTTTTAGCTGCGCTGCCTGGTCTTGGATAATTTATCCTCTTATGGACTTTAGGGGGGGGCATCTTGGACGTCAGAGGGCAAGTTGCTTTTATAATATTTTCGTACATGGCTTTGGCATTGCCCATGTCTGCAGCTGACTGTATGCTGGAGCAGAGGTTTAGCCAGTAGGAATTGGCACATTGACGTGCGACCTTTTGGGCATGCATCTTGACTGTTTTTAAGGCATGCAGCCTGTCAGGTGTAGGCTTTTCCTTGTAGGCCATAAGAGCTTTCCTTTTAGCTTCAGGTTTCATCTCGTCCTAGTGTGCATCAAACCAGTCCGTATTTTGTGAGATTTTTTGCCAAGGGATTTAATGCTAATGTATAGATCGTGTCTCTGAAATGCGTCCATTTAGAGTCAATTGTGACGTATTGGGACATATTTGAGAGACCTTCATGCACTTTGTCTGTGAACAGCTGCGTATTCGCAGGTTCCTTCAGACAGATGAGTGGACATCCCTTTTTCTTGGTGTGTTACTATGTTTTTGTTATTACTCGTAACTTTACTGGGCACAAGGGAGTGATCCGTGTAGCAGTCGGTACTAAGATAGCTACGGATGAGTAGGACGCTATCCAGTTTTGGACGCCTGGTGATGATGAGGTCCAGCTGGTATCATTGGCGTGATCGAGGGTGTCTCCAAGATACTTGGTGTATATCCTTGCACTTAAAGAAAGTGTTTGTCACACACAAGCCTCATGAGCATCACAGTTCCAGCAGCATCTGTCCATTCTCATTTATCTTTTACCTTCCAAAGAGACCAAGGCATGTAGACCATGCTTCGTGGTCGCTCCCCACTCTAGCATTGAAATCTCCTAAGAGATAAATTGCCTTGTCTTTGTGGACGCTGGCTATTGCCTGGTCTAAAGCTCAATATAATTGGTCCTTCTCTTCTGGGGTTTAACAGAGAGTCGGGGCATACACACTAAGAATGATTGCTGGGCCGGAAGCTGTTTTGAGTCTTAGAATGACGATCCTCTCCGTGCCTGATGATGGGGCTCCAATGGTTGGTAGGAGGGTGTTCTTAGCTTCGAAACCTACACCATGCTGTCTTGGTTCGTCTGTAGGTCTGCCTTACCAGGAGAAGGTGTACTTTTTTTCTTTTAGTGAGCCAAGTCTCCTGAAGGCATGCGATCTCAATCTTCAGTCTGTTGAGCTTTCTATCAATTATTCGTGTTTTCCGTGAGTCTTTTACAGACTGCAGGTGATCTGTGATACCGGGAAAAATTATCCTCACGTTACAGCTAGCGATTTGAAGAGCTCGGGTCTTCTTTTTCTTGTTTATATTTCTTGGTGTAGGGCTTTATGGCGCACTTGTTGAGTGGTACTGTAATCACCACGCACACGGTGGAGAAGGCAGGCTATGACGGGATAGCACCAACTTGACGGGGGATGTTCAGTTCGAGACAGATGTCGGGTAGATGAGGCTCGTTAGTCTTGGCTGGTAGTTCATCTAGGAGAAGGAAACTCTGACTTCAAACCTCCGCTGCCTTGCGGCTACACCCGCTACCCGGGAAAGGCTAGGGGAGTAAACCCTGACAGAAAAAAAGGAAATGGAGAACCTACAGAAGGTCTATGCATAAAAATTATGTACATTCAGGAGCTCTGCGACGCCAATGGTGCCAAGCTGCATCGATGCACGTTGTTCCCTTGGTTACATCATTGACGTGGAGAAGGTTGATATGCTGTATGAAAGGCAGCTAAATCTCACAAATACACGCCCAAGCTTGCATCACCTCTGGAGGGGACACTCCAGCGTTGCTGCAAGGTGTCGACTAAACACGACAATGTTATGTAATACGACTTAAATGTAATCGAACAAATCTCTAGAAAAAACAATTTTTTGGGGTCTAATTCTATTTACCGGAAGTTAAATGAAGATATGGAAAGTATGTTGATATGTGATAAATCTGGATTTGGATTAATCTGATAAAACGTGAGAAATCCCATTAGAGTGTGGCATCGGGTTCAGGAGAACGACCATACAGACTAAAGGGGAAATAAACTTTGACACAAATTAATGTAATATTTTTTAAATAGAAATTGCTTTTCTTAACAATAGGGCCATTAGTTTATATTTTACATAAAAAAGTTGTTTGTGTTTCTCAATAATGACATCCCGGTACACCGGGTTATTTGCTAGTACCAGTATATAAAATCTACATAATTACATAAAAGTCTAGAAAATGTCTATTTTATGTTGCCTTAAAGCTGCATTTTTTTCCCAACATAGTAGTGATCATTCATTTCTTTATAGTTGCCAGGGAACTGTTATAATATAATTGGGTTTTCCAGCCTTGGAAATGTTAATGTTGGAATGTTGCGCCGGTGCGCACTATTGTTGACACATGTGTGACGTAGTGTGGGAAAGATGACGAAAATAGAAGATAGGCGAGAGGGACGGTTTTTGGTAGTGGATGAAAGGGCAGTGTTGTTATTATGTATTGGAGGATTCCTGTTTCAATTAAATGATAGATTCATCTAATGGTGTTCTGACTTATTGAGTGCAAGCCTTGTGAGTCAACAATACCCTAGAACACGACAATAGCGTCTTTACAAAGCCGTTATATAGCTGAATGCCTGCTTTGTTAAAAGCCCGGTTGAAAAAAAAACAATCTGTTCTAGGAATTAAACACAATCCGTCTGGCCAACCATGCATGACAAGCGCTTACCAGGAAAGCTTGAGGATGTACTTGCTTTAACGAGAAATAACACTTCATTGAGTGTAATGAATAGCTTTTTTAAAAAAAGATTTAAAAAGTGCTTCATTCCAAATGTTAGATACATATTACATATTTTAGAAAATTTGAAAAGCAAGTTTGTAATGTCCTAGATATATTTTTTATTTTTTTCTAACATGATTTTTAAAAAAAAATCATGTCCTTGAAAAATGCACCAATATAAGTGTTGAGCTCTTTAAAATTATAATGACAATAAATAAAACAAAACAATGTAATCTTTATAAATGTATGTGTTTAAAAGAAAACTGCATTTCGAAGCTGCTACAAAAATTAAAGTTTCTAAGGTAAACACCAAAGCCTTATATTGAATAACTAGCTGTTAGTACCCCCCCCCCTTTTTACACATATACAAACACCGTCCTGCCAGTGGATGCCAAGCTATTTCCCTTTTAATCTCCACAAATAATATGTATTTTCTTGTTCACTTGATGGTACTAACATAATGTATTTTTTTTTAAAATCCATAGTTTTTGATGGATACACAATGGTGGCAAGGCCGGATCTAGCCTTATAAGAGCTCCGTGCAAAAGTAAAAAATTGCGCCCCTATGTCATTACAATACTTAGTATAAAATGGTACATGAGTTAAAAAATTTTTTTTGCAAACATCTAAAAAAAACAACAACGTAACTCAGTAATTAACATAAATACTTGTAATAATTTTTTGCTTTAAGTTCTTCATTTAAAAAAAAATTAATATAAATAAAATTCTAGACAAAAATGTTTTATGAACTTTTAGTTGTAGTTCAGTGAATTCTCTAATTAATTCAGAAACATCTAAGCTCTTAAACTAAAGCTAGTAAAATACTTAGAGCAAAGCACAAGTTGGGAACATAATGCATTTTTTATTATAAATTCAAAACTTCCAAAGGTTCTAAATATTTTTCCAATACAGAACACACCACTATTGTTTCATCACAAAGATCCCGGCTGTTTATATATGATGATTCTCCGTCTGTTAAAAGGGTTTCCGAGTGTTTTCAATTTACCAAAATTATATAAGAACTAAAATCTTTTAGTTCATATATAATATTTTTTTTTAAAAAAAGCAGAACTAACTGCAGTGATTTTGCAGTTAAGAAAATATTTTTTCTAAAGACTTTATTGCAGTGTCAGCCAGGTGGTAAAAGCAGTGGCGTAGCGAAGGGGGGCAGGGGAGCAAATGCCCCGGGCGGCACTTTGCTAGGGGTGACAAATTCCTAGTCGTTAATTAGTTTCTCAAAATGAAAATTTTACAAGAAAGAAATCGAAATTAAGGAAAAGCAAAATAAGAAATTAATAAAAGAAATAAAGGAACTATCCAAAAACATGTGAACATTTTAACAGCCAAAACTTCAAACTCCTTATTGCATATACATTCTTCGATTCTATTACTACTGTAATAAAAAAAAACAGAGGCTAAATTAGTATGAGAACGTGACACTTATGTGGTTTTAAATTCGTTGATTCTTAAAATTTGTAAAATTGCGGAAAATTCATCGTTGTTAAATAGCTAATTGTTAAAACGTGAAAATAAATTTCAATAAAAGAAAAGAAAAACCAAGATAAAAAAATAAACGAAATGAAGAGATATATTAAAAAACGAGAGCACCTCTAAAGCAAAATCTTCAAACTCCATTATAAATCGAAGTCTTCTGATACTAATGTTACTGAGCTGGAAAACATAGGGGCTGACAGTATGACAATAATGTGCTGGTATATATAATTGATTCAAGTGTGATTTTAACGTAAGTGAACTACTGGAAAAAATTGTTGGCTTATTTATATGGCTTATTTTAATTTCAATGTCTTCTGTTTTGTGGCATAAACAAAAATAATGGAAACAATTGTTTATCTAGTGGAATTAAAACTTGGCACAAATAAATATAATATTTTATTTTTTTTTGCGGCACATTACTCGTTGTTAATCAGCTAATTGTTAAAACGTGAAAAAATTTTTTTAATAAAATAAAAGAAGAGCCAAGATAATTACTCAATAAGTACTCAACATTACCAAAGTTTTTTTTGCAAATGAAAGGAATCAGAAATTGGATAAAAAAGAATAGACAATAAATAAAGACCGACAATTAGTTGTAAGAGAGGAAACAAAGTGACAAGAATTTCTTGTTAGAATATTTCACATTATTAATCCTGACGAAATTGAATGTGACTTTTTGAGGTAACAGAGAGGGCAATACTGTTACAAATAAAGGCAATATTCTGGAATTAATGCATTAGCTTGCAAAAGTACGTTAGGGCACTCCGAGAACATAGTGGGAAAAGGGGTAAAAAACTTGTCATCTAAAATTCAAACTGCGCTCATGAAATTTTAGGAGATGCAGTTCACGAAAAATCATCTTTCTTCAATAACAAGATACCAAATATTGTTCCATTGTATTCAATAGCTCTTCATATATTTGACATGAGGGATCAAACAAGTCCAGTTGTGTGATATGTAAAGATTGAAAATAAAAAAATAGACGCTTTAGAATCTTTCAAAGATGTCATTCAAGCAAAAGTGAATCTGCTTACGACTTTTCTAAAATGATTTTGAATAAATGATGATCTTAAAATAATGGACTGCACAGGCCCAAACGTGTGTTAATACTTCTTAAGGGCTAGAAAGTATACAAGAGTTCAACAAAGGTGCAAAATAAATCTCATGTCAAACTCGTTCAAGCAGTTAAACCAAATTTGTTAACATGATACTCCAAGTGAAACGAATTCTCCAACTATTTTAGTACACTTGAGCGTTGTTACGCATTCTTTTCCAAGTCCATACACTGTTGGAAATACCTAATTGCTTCTACAATCAAGGCATTCAGACTTCAGGATACAAAATAGTGAATGTACCATGGAGCCATTTTGAGGTTACTTTGTAAGCTATAGAACTGAAAGATGCAGACAAAAAGCTCAACACACGAACAGATGCAGGAACTTTGCTATTCACAATGAAATATTTTTATTTTCAAAGTTATATAAAATAAAATATAAGAAATTCTTTACAAATTTATAGTGGTCAACAAACAAAATTCTTATCAGGGGCTACTCACAGAGAAACTAATTGAATAGAATACTTAAAGATTGCTTTGACATTTGATAAAATTTGATGTGAAGACCTCATCACTTTAGTTGAACCTTCCAATCAAAGAACAAGAGAGCAAATTTTTGGTGATCGAAGCAAATATGTATGTATCCATGAATAACAGTTAAGAAGAAATTTGGTTTCTTCAAAAGATGAGATTAGTGTATAAATTCGTGTAAGGCTTTGGCAGTTATATAGAATTTAAAAGACAGACATTATTTTCGTACACCAGCTAATCTACTGGACTTTAAAATTTTGTTTGGTCTTCAAATTAGAGTATTTCTCCAAAATATGTAGTGACCACGATGACAACAAAAAAAATCGATCTGAGGCAAAAGGAATATTTTAATAATTTAAAAAAAATAAAACCAAATTTTAACATTAACAATAAAATTTAACAAAAATATTAAAATAACAACATATTAAAAATAAAATAACCAAAATAATTATAGAAATAATTAAATTATAAAAAACCGCCCATTAATAGAAAAAAAAAAAAAAAAAAAAATTAAATGTCAATTTTCAATACTAGGGTGGATTTTTTTTTTTTTTATATTTAAATTAATATAAAGAAAGATGATTTAAAATAAAGAATAAACCGTGCGGCAAACCTTCTTCACCTAAGTTCCGGGTTTGCCGCCTAAACTAAAAAGTCCCTTAATAATTATTCGAAACATAGCTTAACAATAAACTGGGCCTTAAGAAATACAAGGTGTTAAAAAAAAATAAAAAAAAAAAACAAAAAAAGGCTTATGTCTCTTCTCAAAAGTAGTTTCTCATCAAAATTATCTCTAAAAAATAAATTATCTTTTTCTCAACAAACAAACACAAAAAAAAGCTAATAAACTATTTTAAATTAACAAATAAGAAAAAATTGAAAAAATTCATGACGAAACGCTACCGCCAGCGGGATCCACACCCCACGGACCAACCCCCCAACCCACAACGCACCGTGGAACTCACCTAACGCCACCCACCACCAAATACCCCTCCACCCCCTCCCCCACCCACCCCCACATCCTCCCGCAACGCACCCCATGCCGCCTCCACAGCCACCAACTCCCATCCTCACGCCTCCCCCCCGACTCCCCCGCTCCTCTCCCCCCCCCAAACACGAATCCACCACACCCTAACAAACACAAACACGACTAATAACCAAACTCCAACAACAACATAAGCACTAAATGTGGTAGTGGAACTAGCTCCAGCCACAACAATAATAAAAGCATCACCGTCCCCCCTTGTCAATACAATGATAGTGGGATTGGCGGCCAAAACAACAAAACCACCCAAACACAACCAAAACAACAATGTTTCTAAAATTTGATATAAACCTCGAATGTTCACCTTTCATTTTCACCCAATTTACGTATCCTTGGCCTTTCTTGTTTTCCAAAGGCAATCCCAATTTTTCTGGCCCTTGAAGTACGACATCAAAAACCTGTTGCCTTGTTGATTTTTAATCGGGAGAAAACCCAATAAATATCCATTAATCTTGATGTCTTTTTTGTTCAAATGACACATAACTTATAAATAAGGTCATTAGTTATGTTTTACGTAAGTCAG